>JZKD02S2260158.1:51765-72381 GCA_000966675.3 Picea glauca
TTACTTTTGTTAATTACGTATTGCAGAAATGAAAACAAAATTTGAACACAATGTTTTATCATGGAACCTAATTGGGAAAACCAGAAACACTTTTCTATTAACTACAAAATTTTGTTTTACAAGTAGCAATAGAAGGAAGATGTTTTCTTCCTCTTTATATAAGAACCCACTTATCAGGACGTACCCACACCCCTAGCACTAGATGCAACTGGTAGGAGGCTACAACCCCC
The DNA here is from genome assembly GCA_000966675.3 of Picea glauca. Classification (NCBI taxonomy): domain Eukaryota; kingdom Viridiplantae; phylum Streptophyta; class Pinopsida; order Pinales; family Pinaceae; genus Picea; species Picea glauca. The sequence goes on from JZKD02S2260158.1 coordinate 51,996, forward strand.
TTTTTAGTCAAATACAACTAACAAGGAATCACATACTCCCATGTAGGCTCCAACCTTATCTAACATCGCCCAACCACCCTTTGTTCATAAATCCAGAAATATTGTGTATCATGCACTAGATATCATGACTGCTTCTCTGCCTCTTTCTGCATTTGATCTTCAATGTCTCTGTTGTAGTCCCACAAATTCCTTCACATCTCAACACACTTATAAATGTATTCAACATAACTCTTCATCAAAACAACATGTTTGTTCATTCAATTTCACAACTTTTCATCAACATCACATATCTTCATTTAAGATTACATAACCCTTGTTTTGATTAACATAGTCATTAACATGGCTTTTCATAACCACAAATATCTTCTATCTACATCTCAAATCTAATGATTGTGTTAAGGTGTAATACACATATTAACAAACATCACAATACTTCCTTAAATCGTTACTTTCATAAATTAAGCATCTAAATTATTATTTTAATATCAGTTATGAATTGTAGTTATCACACTAGGGATTTCATCGAATAATGTGATGCTATCTGAGTCATCGTCTGTTTGTTTGTATTGTGGAAGTCTTTAACTAGTTTTGGCAATCCTCCACAATTGACAGTATGCCAAAAACTTCGACAAGAAGAATGGTCTCAACATCTAAATGTTTATTCACAAAGATTTGAACTTAGAAATCCTCCAACATTGGCATTATGACAAGGTTATCGATATACATATCAATCTCTTTTCCATTGCAAGTTCTGCCAACTAAAAATAACTCACAAGTTTTAAACCATCAATCACCCATATGATCGTCACACCAACAGTGTATTAAAAAAATATTAATCCAATAGAAGAGATCATTTGCTCGGTACATAAATGGTTGTTGTCACTTCTTCCAAAAGGTAGGGGGGCCGACAGGCCATCCCGGGCTCTAGGATGGTGATCCTTTAATGAAGTCCAAGAACCTAGATCCCCCACCATACCTTTTCACTACGCATCAAATAGGCATAGTGAGAGTGGTCGTTATAAAACCATATAAACTATGCCCTGTTGCCAATGTGGGATAAATCCCAATCAACAAATCAATATCCACCATCGATCATTTGATCAGATGGTTGTTGAGACTCCGCAATTGATTCTGCTGCAGATTTGATTTTGATCTCTGCAATTGTGTTTGCATTTTCACGGAGTTGCGCTTCTTATACTTGTATGACAACAAGATTGTTGGTGAAATCCCATCGAAGATAGGAACCAATCTCTCCAATTTAGATATCCTTTCACTGTATGAGTGAATATTGATAGGGAAAGTGCCCAAATCCTTGTGAAATTGTTCTTCTATGGAGGCTTTGTATCTTGGATGTAACTTCCTCAGTGGATCTTTCCCTTCTCAAGTTGGATTGCTCGCTAGAATACAAAAGTGTGGGGATTCAAAACGTAACATCGGGGTTGAATCCACATTCTCTGTAACAATGTCAGACCCTTTCCCTTGTTTGTTTCCTTCTTAACTCCCATAAATATGTTTAGTTCCTTCAAGGCCGATTCCACTGCATGGAGAATGATATTCTTCATCTCTAACTTGTCTTCTTTCCCTCTGTGACCCTAGGGAACCAAGTAGTATTCTTCAGCCAATCCAATACATTCCTCTAAATTATCAGGCGATATAAATCGAGGGAAACGTTTAAACATGACTTGAGGTTTCAAACTTGATGAGGATGCCAGATGGAATGAAAACAACCTCACCAATTTTTTTATCAAATGTCCATGCTTCTACTCAATATTCCTCTTTCAACCTCTTATTATTCTCTGCATTCAGGTATAATGTCTTATCATGAATAGGATTAATAACCTCTTTAAGACACTTACTATTGAAGTGCTTGATTTCAATTATCATGGACATTGAGATGGCTTAGGTACAACCTACATCCAGGTATGCCAAGTATAGAGAACTCTCCACTTTGGTCCCTTTCATTTGCTATCAAATTTTTTTCTAGTGCTGCTGGAAGAACCTCTTTGCACAGTAGCTAGCAAGTAAGATTGAGGACCGTAAGGCAAGGTTCTCTCATTACTATGTTCAATGCACATTGCTTATCTATCAATGCCTACCATCTATTTTATCATCATACTAACTCATCAATGGCTATGCCAACATTTTCTTATCTGTTTTAGATGTTCATATTTAATTATATATAACACTGTCAATGTCATCACAGTCACAATAATGTCAACACATTTGGAATGTATGCAACATTAGTATTCCTATTCTAGTCATGCTTATGCAATAGATTCAATAATGTCAATTCCATCAATGATATTATCATCATCATAGATCTATTGTCAATTCCAATGCCATCAATGCCAACTTGTATTTCCATATTTCCAACAATCTCTCCCTTTGGCATTGATGACAATACTATTTTCATTTCTCCCCCTTTGACATCAAGGGAAAAAGGGTTGAATGAATCCCCCTAACTTTGATCATTGTCTCCCCCTAAATTGATGCCAATTGATGTATTATTTTCTTGATATATTAGATTAGAAGAGAGACTACTCCCAATCTTTTCCTGAGATATTCAAATACATCTCTACTTAAGGGTTTAGTGAAAATATTTCCAACATGTTCTTGTGTTGGGACATATTCCAATTTAATGTTCTTGTTTTCAGCCTGATCTCTCAGATAGTGGTATTTTATTGGAATGCGTTTTTCTTTGGAGTGTTGGAAAGGGTTATTGAAGAGACTTATAACACTTTTATTATCACAATAGATAGTAGTGGGTTTTTCAAACACTACTTTGATGTCTTGTAAGGTTTGTTTCATCCATTCGAATTGTGTGCAAGATTTTGTTGTTGCAATATACTCAACTTCAGTGGTTGACAGAGAAATTGAGGACTATTTATTTCTTATCCAAGCTACCAATGATTCTCCCAATAAGAATTCTCCTCCACTTCTACTTTTTTCTTCATCTACACAACCTACCCAATCTACATCCGAATAGGCCATTAAAGAGAATGAATTCTTGATAGGGTACCACAAACCAAGATATATGGTTCCTTTTAAATACCTAAAGATTCTTTTCACAGCTTGAACATGGCTCTCTTTTGGTGCAGCTTGGAATCTATCCACCATTCCAACAACTTTCTTAACATCAGGTCTGGAAGTTGTTACATAGAGTAAACTCCCAATCATTGATTTATAGTGTTTTGGATCTAAAGCCTTGGACTCATCTTCGTTGTTTAGTTTTCATCCTACTATGATAGTTGTACAAACAGATTTGCAATCCTATAACTTGAATTTCTTAAGCATATCTTTAACATACTTGGACTGATGGATAAAGATTCCCCTTTTGGACTGTACTATTTGTAATCCTAGAAAGAAATTCAGTTCACCAAGCAAGGACATTTCAAATTCTTGTTGCATCCTCCTAGAAAAGTCCTTACTCATTTTTCCATTATCACTCCCAAATATAATATCATAAAAATATACTTCCACAATAATCATGCTATCACCAACAATTTTACAATAAAGATTATTGTTTGATCATCCTCTTTTGAGGCCTTGTACTTGTAAATAAGAATCTAGCCTTGCATACCATGCTTTGGGTGCTTGTTTGATCCCATAGAGTGATTTATTTAGTTTATAGACATAGTATTCTGTGTCAGTTAATTGAAATCCTTCTAGTTTCTCAATATAGACTTCCTCTTCTAAGTTTCCATTGAGAAATGCTGACTTGATATCCATATGGTATACTTTCAATTTTTTGTAGCTGGAAAAATCTAAGAACATCCTAATTGACGCTAACTTGGCCACAAGTGAAAAGGTTTCTTCAAATTCTACCCCTTCAACCTGAGCATACCCTTTACATACCAATCTAGATTTGTTCCTAATTACTTCAGCATTTTCATTCAAACTTTTTTTAAGCACCCATTTAGTTCCAATGACATTCTTATTTTTTGGTCTTGGAACAAGTTCCCAAGTTTGTTTGTTTTTCAATTTGGTCCAATTCTTCATTCACAGCATTGACCCAATTCTCATCTTTGCATTCCTCTTTGATTGATATGGGATTAATATGTTACAAAAGTGTTATTTTTGTTTGATACAACAATTGTCTTCTTGTCTTCACTCCATTTCTTTTATTTCCAATAATCAGGTCTTCATGATGATTCTTGAGGGTGTCTTTGTGTCTCTTCTTGGGGATTCTTCTCTTAGCTCTTCTTCTCGAATATCTTCCTCTTCTTCTCTGTTATCCATTTCATCCTCTTTTATATCTTCCTTTTCTTCTTTATTCTCTTCTTCTTCTTCTTTTGCATGTGTACCAATTGACTCATCATCATCTTCAACTTCATTTTCAAGTATGGTCTCTTGATGTTTGATCTACATTGTTTTTAAATCATCGACCTTAACATCTGCACTCTCAACAATCTTATGTAATCTAATATTGTAGCATCTATATGCTTTCTTGTTAGAATCATATCCAATAAAGATACCTTCATCAGATCTAGCATCAAATTTTTCAAGATTCTCATCAAACCTTTTGATGTAACACTTACTTCCAAAGACCTTGAAGTATTTTACTAAAGGAGCTCTCCCAAAACATAGTTCATAAGGAGTCTTATTACTATTAATCATGGGCCGACCTCTGTTTAATATGTATATTTTTGTGCTTACAGCTTCCCTCCAATATCCATCATATAATCTTGCTTCATTGAGCATAGTTCTTGGAGCCTCCTAGATTGTTCTATTCCTCCTCTTAGCAATCCAATTTTGCTGAGGTGTTTTGGCAACAGAGAATTGTCTCTTAATTCCATGAGCTTCACAGAAGAGGTAAAACTCTTTTGAGGTGAAATCACCACCATTGTCTGTTCTAAGACATTTTTGTTTTGTCTTTGTTTCATTTTCAGCAATGATTTTAAAAGATTTGAATTTGTTAAATGATCCTGATTTTTCCTTGAGTATTCTTTTGTTTTGAACCGTATTCTAGTTAGCTTCCCTAGTTGACAATGTCTACACATAGGATTCAATGGTTTTGTGATCTTTGACAAGTTTCTTACTGCCCCAAGATTGTTGACTTTCACTAAATTGTCAAATTTAATGTGCCCCAACCTTCTATGCCATATCCAAATTTCATCTACTAGATTTATATGACACTCCTCATTCAATTTGGTATTTAGTATATATACATTAGTAGGAGTTCTAGGAGCAATACCAATCAATTTTCCTGATTCCTTTCTCCTAATCTCACATTTCTGGGAATCAAATATGCAAATGTTCCCATGATCACAGGTTTGGATGACACTTAATAGGCTAGGTTTCATATTTTCAGCAAGAAACACATTCTTGGATTTGTCTTTTCCCAAATTCACACTACCTTTCCCAAGTATGTTACCTGAAGCATTGTCACCAAATGTAACTTTACCCTTTTGTTTCTTTAAGTTCAAAATATTGTCCTTATTTCTTGTCATGTTTTTTGAGCAACCACTGTCAGCATACCAAATATCTTCTTTATCTTGGGCTTTCAAAGAAATAAGACATTCCTCTTTTGATGTTTTTTTTTTCCAAATATTCTTTTTCTCTCTAATGAGCTTTGGTTTTTCTGAGAATTCCATTAATCTGCAATTACTTGCTCTATGTCCATAGTTATGAAATCTGAAGCATTCTAAGTTCCTTTCATGTAGAGGTGCAAAGGAGTTATAATTGTTTATTTTAACTTGATCTATTGATTGGTTATCTTTAACGTTATAGTTCTTAAACATCAAGTTTTTCCTTCCATATGCTCTACAATTCAGAGATTTGTGTCTAAAATTAGAGCATGGAAAGAAATAAACAAAGAAAATGTGAGGATATCAGTTTTGATAAATCTTGTTTCATGTTTTCTTATATTCCTTATTGATGGGTGGAAGTAATCTTCTAGAGTTATGATCATTGCTTGTATTTTATTCATCTTTTTTCTTGAATGTAACGAGGAGAGAAGTTGCATAAGATTTTGAGTTAACTTGGTTTTTGCCTTGAGAATAACCTACTCCATTTTTGTTACTTGAATCCATTTGTGTGGTTATTATCTTATCTAATATTTTAGAGCTATTTTCATATCCTTCTTGGATAATTTTTGCATCAAGATATTTTCTTAGGTGAATTAATTCCTCCCCCATTATTTCAAAGGTTATTTGTTTCTCTTTAAGAGACTTCTCCATACTTTCTTCCATCCTATTTTCTTCTAGGATTTGGTTTCTCAGGTTGTTCATGATTTTATCCATCTCTTTTTCTTTTTGTTCATGTTTTTCTTTTTGTTCAACTACAAAACTTTTCAGGTGTCTATATCTTTTTTTGTATCTTATTAATTTATCCAAGGCACTGAGAAGTTCTTCTTCCATATTAATATTTTCTTCATCTTCTGACTCTTCCTCATGCTCAATTTCTTCTATATCATTAGACTCTTCAATGCCTAGAAAAAGGAATTCATCATCATCACTGTCATTAGACTCTAATGAACTATTTTTTCTTCTTTTGACTAAAACTTGTTTTTCCCTTTGTAATACTTTTTCTTATAGTGAGATTTTTCCTTCTTCTTGTATTGTTTATTTCTGTCTTCTCCATCAAGGTCTTCCTTGCGATAGGGACACTTGGCTGCAAAGTGGCCAACTTTTCAACAATTAAAACATTTGAAAGGAAACTTTCATTTGTACCCCCCTGGTCGTTTTTGAAGTTTTTTTAATAAAATTGGATTCTTCTACATCAAATTCTTCATGATGGTTGGGTTGAGGCTTTTTTTCTTATTTTTTGTTTTCGTGAGCACCTTAAATCATTCCTCTCCTTTTGGGAGGTTCTCATGACATAATATTAACTCATAGGCTATGAGTATTCCACACAATTGATCCATGGTGAGTTGATCTAGATTCTCTCGATCTTCAAGAGTTGACACTTTAGGATTATATAGTATAGGTAGTGTTCTTAGTATCTTTTCAACTAACTCATTGTATGAAACTTATACTCCCAAAACTATGATTGCATTAACAATATTATCAACTCTTTCGAAGTACTCTAAGATATTTTATTCATTCTTCATTTTTAGACCTTCATATTGTACTATGAAATCTGAAGTTTGGCCCTCTTTTCCTTGGAATATCCTGCATATATAGTTTCCAATTTATCCTAGATTTGTTTTGAATTTTTACAGTTTGGTACTTTAGTAATGATCTACTTACTTAGTCCATCTTGTAGTGTGTTTAAATCCTTTTCATGTTCCCAAAATTTCTTCTTCTCTTCTACTTCTATGGGAGTGACTTTTGGAACTTCATATATTTTTTCAACTAATGCCCATACTTATAGTCCAATGGAAATCATATAGTTTTTCATTCTAATAATCTAGAAAACATATTATTCATGATCAAATAGGGGGACGTTTAATGAGATATTCAATTGTTGATCGATTCTGATGTATATTTCTCTTCAAGTGATTTAAACCTTTTAGTGAAGAGACCCACTCTTATACCAATTGAAGGATCATATCCCATCACTGAGAGGGGGGGGTCAATCAGTGACACAATAATTTTATGAAATTTTTACGTTTGTTAATTACGTATTGCAGAAATGAAAACAAAATTTGAACGCAATGTTTTATTGTGGAACCTAATTGCGAAAACCACAAACACTTTTCTATTAACTGCAAATTTTATTTTTACAAGTTAGAATAGAATGAAGATGTTTTATTCCTGTTTAGATTAACACCCAATGATCATGATGCACCCATGCCCCTATTCAACAGCTCCAACTGGTAGGAGGCTACAACCCCCTTTTTAGTCAGCTACATATAACAAGGAAGCACCTACTCCCCTGTAGGATCTAACCTGCCCTAACACCTCCCAACCACCCTCTATTCATGAATCAATAAATATTTTGTATCATGCAATGGATATCATGACTTCTCCTCTATCTCTCTATGAATTTGATATTCAATGTCTCTGTTGCAGTCCCAAAAATTCCTTCACATCTCAGCACAATTATAAATGTCTTCAACATAACTCTTCATCAAAAAAACATGTCTATTCATTCAATTTTACAACTTTTATCAACATCAAATCTCTTCATTTAAGATTACATAACCCCTATTTTAAGTAACACAATCATTAACATGACTTTTCATAACCACACATCTCTTCGATCTACATCTCAAATCCAATGATTGTGTTAATGTGTAATACAAATATTAACAAACATCACAATACTTCCTTAAATCGATACTTTCATAAATTAAGCATCTAAATTATTATTTTAATATTAGTTATGAATTGTATTTATCACACCATGTATTTCATCAAATAATGTGATGTTATCTGAGTCACTCTCTTTTTGTTTTTGTTGTGTAGGTCTTTAACTAGTTTTGGAAAACCTCCACAATTGGCACTATGCCAAAAACTCTGAAAATAATAGTGGCCTCAACATCCGAATGTTTATTCACAAAAATTTGAACTTATCAATCCTCCAACATTGGCATTATGCCAAGGTTACCAGTATACATAGCAATCTCTCTATCATTTCAAGTTCTGAAAACAAAAATAACTCACAAGTTTTAAACCCTCGATCACCCATAGGACTATCATGCCAATAATGTATTAAAAAAATATTAATCCAAAGGATGAGATAATCTTCTAGATAAATCAACGATTGTTGTCACTTCTTCCAAAAGGTAGGGGGCCTGAGAAGTTGTCCCAGGCTCCAAGTTGGTGATCCTCTAGTGAATTCCAAGCACCTAGATCCCCTTCCATACCTTTGCACTAGGCTTCGAATAAGCATAGTGATGGCGGTCGTTATAGACCTATATAAACTATGTTGCATTGCCAATGTGGGATAAATCCCAATCGAAAAATCAATCATCGTTGTCGATCATTTGATGAGATGGTTGCTGAGACTCCGCAATGGATTCGACTACAAATTCAATTTCAAGATCTGCAATTTTGTTTTCATTTTCATGGAATTGTGCTTCTTATACTTGTATGACAACAGACTTGCTAGTGAAATCCCGTTAGATATAGGAACCAAGATCTCCAATTTAGAGATCATTTCACTGTACGAGAGTAGATTGATAGGGAAAGTGCCCAAATCCTTGGTAAATTGTTCTGCGATGGGGGTTTTGTATCTTAGAATTAACTTCCTCAGTGGCACTGTCCCTTCGCATCTTGGCTTCCTTACTAGAATACAAAAGTGTGGGGATTAAAAACATAACATCATGGTTGAATGCACATTCTCTACACAACTGGACCCTTTCACTTGTTGTTTTCCTTCTTAACTTTGGGCAGTCTATTTAATTCCTTCAAGGATGATTCCACTACATGGAGAATGATGTTCTTCACCTCTAACTTGTCTTGTTTTTCTCTGTGGCCCTAGGGAACCAAGAGGTACTCTTCAGTCAATCCAATACATTCCTCTAAATTCTTAGGCGATACAAAATTGAGGGAAATGTTTATACATGACTTGAGGTTTCAAACTTGATGAGGACACCCATATGGAATTAAAACAACCTCGCCAAGGTGTTGTTCAAATGTCCATGCTTCTACTCCATATTCCTCTTTTAGCCTCTTCTTATGCTCTACGTTTAGGTATAATGTTTGATCATGAATAGGATGAATAACCTCTTTAAGACTCTTACTATTGAAGTGCCTGATTTCTCTAATCATGGATAATGAGACTACTTTGGGATAACTTACTTCCAGGTATGCCAAGCATATAGAACTCTCCACTTTGGTCCCTTTAATTTTATATCAAATTGTTGTCTGGTGCTACTAGAACAACCTCTTTGTACAGTAGATATAAAGTAAGTTTGAGGAATCTAAGGCATCGTATTCTCATTACTATGCTCAATGCACATTGCTTATTTGTCAATGCCAACCATTTTCTTTGTCATCATACTATCGCATCAATGGCTCTTTCAACATTTTATTCTTTGTTTTAGATGTTCAGATTTAAATATATGTAACATTGTCAATGTCATCACAGTCACCATAATGTCAACACATATGAAATGTATGCAACTTTAGTATCCCTATTCCAGTCATTATTAGGCAGTAGATTCAATAATGTCAATGCCACCAATGTTATTATCATCATCACATATCTATTTTCAATGCGAATGCCATCAATTCCAACTTGTATTTCCATATTTCCAAAAATCAATAACACGTTCACCCATGCTAAATATCAAAGATTTAAATTTAGTAAAGAAATCATGTGTATTATCAAAACTTTTAGGGTCTAACGTATTCAACTCTACCTCAAGCATATGACCTCACATCTCATCCTTATTTCGAAAGAGTCCTTCCAATGCGGTCCAGATCTCATTTGGAGTCTTGCATGAAACAACATGAAACCATAAATCAATGGAGATTAACTCAAGAAGTAGTCATGTGGAATCATCCATACGATTCTCCCATCTAGTCTTCTCAAGCACTAGTGTAGGTTATGTTTCTATCACCATCGTCAAATTGTACAGTCCTTTTCTTTTGAGTTGGAATGCAATATTTGGTTTCCATTCAAAATAGTTGTCCAGAGTGAGTACTATCACCAAAATTGATTGAATAATTTGCATCATCTCCATCCTTGTTATTGATTATGAAAATATCCTGAAAACCCAAATCGTGGATTTCAAGATATGACTGACGGTTCTACAAATGCTATAGATATTCTAAACCAACTATATATCCTAAAATATGATGTGGGTTTTGGATATTTTTGGTGAGCATTATCATCCCTATGTCATACTTCTCTAGTCAAAATTTCATCCCGGCCTCGATCATGGATTCCGATATATGGTTGTTTTACTGCAGAAAACCAATTTTCTAGAGTGTCTCACCCTAGAAATGGGAATATTGAATCGTCGAACCCTATTGAAGGATACAATGTGACTATGTCTCACCATATAAATGGATAGTATATGATGATTTCGGAAAACTAAACGTCACACCCTAGTGAAGAATATAGTGGGACAATGTCGCACCTTGGATGTGTAGAAGCTCCATCGATTCTTGATTTTTTTTTTCATAAGTTTGAGTGCGACCATCACAACCTAGAAATGGATATACTGTGTCAATAGACCTTTGTACCCTATCAATTGATAGACTACATTGATCCCAATTATTGCACCCTTTGATAGGGATAGGTTGCAACTCTGGTGGAAAATAGGTTTACTCAATAATTAAATCCTCTCTTCATTAGCTTGTCTGGTTTGCGCCAAGAAACTCGGATTTGATACCATGTCAGTGTTTCATGGAAGCCTGCATAGGATACCTATATAAAGCATACACAAACAAATATTATCAAGAAAAGCAAGAGAGATACAATATGAAGAATGAGAATCAATGTGTATTATGATCTGATCAATGAGTGAGTGATATTCACTCATATAGGCAATGACATCCTATAATTAAAAAAAATGAAGAAGCAATGAGATACAGTATGATTTTCTTAGTAATTCATGCATAATAGTGATGGTCTAAAAATAGAAGGTCTAAAATAGAACTAGTCAATTAACTCCCACTAAACTAGTGTGCTGAAAATAGAAATTTATCCAACAATGCATGTGGTTTAGCAATTACGACATTATATCTTACTCTACAAGACTACCGTTATTACAGATATCAATCCATTTCAATACATCCTTACACGACATATCATAAGGGGGGCAATACAATAAATGTATTTTGATTCTACAAGAATTTGATTGAACTCACTAGTTCTTGCAGAACTAATGTCAAACATCCCTAGGAAGGATGAGGACATTTTTCATGATGATTCATTCACGGATGAACACATATTCCTTATATTATATTTGGACCCATGGAACAAAGATATTTTATTTTACCTTCAAACCGTGAAACTTCCCCAACAAATTTTTTTGAGACGACCGACGAGGTATACGTCACTAGGCCAAAATATACCTCATTATCGGCAATACATTATATCATTGAGTGGTGGATAATATTTTGCATCGGTGTTTGAGTCATGAAGAGGTTGAATCTATTCTCAATGATTTCCATAGTGGGGCATGTGGTGGTCACTTAGTTGGGCTTGTGACAACCAAAAAAATATTGTGAGCTCGTTATTTTTGGTTGTCAATTATGTTGAAGTGGTCAAGAAGTGTCACCCTTGCTAGGTGTTCACTTGTGGGATGCGCTAACACCCTGCCCCTATGCACCTAATAATTAATGTCAGTCCCTTCACTAAGTGGGGGGTGGATTTCACAAACTATAATATATCCTTAGCTGGGGGGCATCATCACATTATTGTGGTAGTGGATTATTTCACTAAATGGGTTGAATCCATGCCTACCATTAAATATGATGGTGAGACTCCAACGTTTTTCATATTCATTCATATTATATCTCGATTCACAATTCCTAAGGAGATTTTCATTGATCACAGAAATCACTTCCATAATGAAATGAAGACATAGTTAGCATCTAGACTGGGTTTTAAACATGACCATTCATCACCATACTATCCCCGGGAAAATGGACAAGTAGAGGTTGTGAAGAAATATCTCAAGACCACTTTGTAAGAGATAGTCAGGAAGATTAAATATAATTGACATGAGATGATTTACCCTCCACTATGGGCATACCAAACCATGATAAATACTTCCACTAATTTCTCACTGTTTCAATTAGTTCATGGGGTGGAGTCGATTCTTCCTATTGAATGTGAAATACCTTCTCTCAAGTTGGAAATATATCTCCTACTTGACATGACTCATCTTGAAGAACTCCTTGTAAACCTAGAGCAACTCGATGAGCAGTGTCGATATGCCACTATGACCATTGAGGAAAATAAATGATGTGTTAAGGTCCAATACGATAAGTCTATCAATCCCCGACTGTCTGCTAAGTGTGACATGGTCCTTCTCTATGACCATGCTAAGGAACCATTGGGGGTAGGAAATTGTAATCCCATGTGGCATAGTCCTTACATCCTATGACTTTTCCTTGAAAAAGTAGCCTACAAATTAGAATATTATGAAGGGAATGTGTTGGATGAGCCCAAAAATGGGCTCTATCTTAAATGATATTATTCTTTAGCCCTCTAGCTTAAGCATGGAATTTGTATACCAATGTATGTTAGTGTATATATTTAACTTTTTATTTTTTAGTGTCGATGGATTTCTTATTGAGTTTCCCCTTGGTTGGAAGATGTCAGCAGAATCATCGGTGTTCTTAGGATTTGTATATGGTGCTAGTTGTCATACTTAGAACATGGATTCTTATTCTTGGTTATATATTCACATGATGGAAAAACAATGTCCTCAGGTGGCGTTTTTCTATTGCCATAAACTAACAATGTGTATGAGTATAACATTGTTATAGAGCTATTGCACGATGCCATTTTACGTGGTGTTCAATATTTACAAGTTCGCTTGGATTCCTAGTTATTTGTATGTCAATTGAATGACAGTTACTGGGTCATATATCCTACACTACTATGACGTTTCCTTTGGGTACAACTTTTAGAACGACATTTTGATTTTATTACTTATAATGATGTACCTAGAAGTTTTAATCACATATCTGATGCATATTCTAATTAAATTTTAGATTTGCATTTGTCACTAACTAAGGAACGAAAAAAATACATACATTAATACATCCATTGTAAGATATACAAGTAAATTGTAAGACCAAAATATTTTTTTATATATATTTCAAAACAAATATGGTGTCATAGTACAAAATGGGGCTTGTATCCCTATCATACATATACGACCGACACATCATATAAACACGACATATATGTCTGAGGTCGTGGGTGCATGTCATGATAACACAGTATGAAGTTCTTGAGATGTCATAAGAACCTCACCCACACACGGGGTACACCGACCACCTATAACTTCATTTCCTTTGGTAGATCCTCCACTTGCACCATAGGAACCCAGTGAATCAAATGAGATAGGTTTCCCTACACATTTTGGAGTACTCTCTCTATGTCCCCGCCTACCATATAATATCCTATACCTCTATGTTGATGTTGTGGGTATCCCTATGGTCATCATGGACCTACATATGCATCAAAGAATTAAAAATTAATACATGATACCATTGAAAAATGTTTGCATTTTTGTTTGCCTTTATCAAATTGAAAAAACACAAAAAAATGAAATATATAAAATAAATGCTCATTGATATCTCCAAAGGAAGATCCTAGTGGATATGGAATATCTCAATACCCTCGATATTATATCCCCTCATAAGGGTATTCATCGATCGAGATGATCTGTCATCACCACCAGTGGAAGAACCCATCGTTGTAGGGGGTTGGCACCCTACCACCTTCTAGTCATTGCATCGCACTGGTCCACCATGACATGGATGGATAATGTAGATCATGTGGAGTAATATATAATCCTGGTATTAGAGCTAGAACTCTATCAAATAAAAAACTACACAGTATGGATATGAACCCGAAGTTCCTCATCCTATCAATTTTGCAATCTATTAACTGGCTCTTCATATTGGCTACTTGTGAGGTGCACCAATTGTAAACCATGGGTCTCAAACACTCCATAGCATAAAACATGAGTAGACTTGACACTTGATGTAGTGATGTTGAAATTGATATATGTGTGAGTATTAGGGTGACGATCTTTAGACTCAAGTTCTCAATCGCCCTAATAGGGAGCTAGCTCCCCACTTTCTCTGTACCTGCAATGTTGTAGGTGGAAATGTACTCCTCTATAGTATGCCCACCTCCATCTCATTGGGATTTTAGATTTACTACCTCACCCCAGCAATACAATATTTTTATGAAGTCGATATCGTCCAATTCAGTCCTCAATGGTTGACCATCAAGGTTGAATTCCTCAGTGTCTGGATCCTAATAGTTTATCAGTGTCTGGAACAACCTTGTTTGGGCTCTCATCCATTTTACGGGCCAAAACTTATAGATCCAACATATATGAAAATAATTTGGGTCCTTACATCTCTTTCTACTACTGGATCAACCTCTTGATGCTCCCTTTCCCTCTATTCAGTCACCATCCTACAAAGGAAACACCAATTTTTGAGTTAATTTCTTCAAAAAACTTGCTCACGGAGTTGTACGTGAGATACCCTTATGGAAGTCATGTATAGGGCATCATATCCATCGGAAATATTTATCATGCCTTTCTACATGAGGTCATGTATGTGACCCAATGAACTGTGAACTGCATACACCCTAGTTTCTACATTACGACCTCTTATACTCAAAATATGGGCACTAAAACTAGAAATTTAACCATTGAAATGAAAGAGGACAACATGGGTACTTACTTGGTCTAAACGGTTTGCAGTTTGGTGGATTCTAGATACTGGAATTGTCAATGTAATATCGTGGGTAAAATGGCCTAAAATACAATATGTGAGTGAAAAACGTCAAATGATATGGTAAATGTCATTTTTTTACTATTTGTAAAAAGTACTCACCCACTTTCTATAGTTTTTAACCCTATATTTCATATTTTTGAAACCAAGTGAAATAATTGAGAAATGCAAGTCCTATTTTGAAGTGGGTTTGTATAGGGTTTCATGGATTTTTGACACTCTTCAGCCTGTTCATTCCTTCGGCGGGTATTTACCATCATTGGCATATAGGGTAGGTTTTCACCCTGTTTTTCATTTTTGCATTATCTTGTGACCATGATTCATATTCTCTAGGTACAAAACCATTTGGTAGCAATGTAGAACCTTCTTGCTTCCACTATAATTGTTGTTATTACATTATTAAGTAGTAGAGACTTACCAAACATGGGTACCCTAGTTAGAACACTTTTTTCATTTGGAGCCCATGTAGAAATTACTCCATCGGTATGGGACTAAATCTATGAAAAAATACATTTTTTAGTTAAGGTGTAATTGGATCCCATTATATTTATTTCATTATTGATCCTAATGTTGGATCCTTCTTTCTCGTTATAATCCCTTTTCCCCCAACAAATATCAACATTGTCCAAGCAGTGCCTTCTATATATCATTTTCAACTTGACATCCCTTTACCCATAGAGGAAACATCCCCTTGAGTGTCCATGTCCCACATGCACTTCCCTTAATTGAGCATAGGTGTGTTCCACTACTTGGACTTGTTTCTTACTCGTGACACTCATTTCCTCTCATGTATCATAACATTTATTTTCCTATGAAAAAATTAAAAAGATGGGGGAGAAAAGAATATTATCTCCTATCGACAACAATCATGTTTCCTTTAAACAAAGCACAAATTCTTGAGTCCATTTCATCCAAGTTTTGGTTTTAGCATGAACTTAGGAAGTTGACCTCATTACTTAGAGTATACTCCTCTGACTGGTTACTCTTCCAATCCCTATGGAGAGTTTGTTGATGCCTCCTGTGTCACAAAATTTTGTCAATGATAAGTGATAAGTCTATGCTTCCTGAGCTATTCATCTGTCCCATGCCCTTGTTCAAAGGAATTCTAAGCATGTGTCGACCATTCCTCATAACTCATTGACTTTTCATGTTTTCCATCCCCTTACAAGTAAACCTAAGAATCAGATGAAGTTATTTTCCTACCTTTCCCCTTGGGCCTACTTTCATCATTGTTAGGTGGAATTGAACTGAACATATGACATCTATCATTGGTCACTCACTGTGGGGTTTCCCTTATGTTCGACGAAAAAAAATCTATTCACACATTAAGATTCATGTAGTGTCTTGGATTCAATTATCCCTATTAGTGGTTTCCTCTCCTTTATTGAAAGTTTTCATTATTGGTTGAGAGTCAGAGGGTCTCTTTCATGTACTACTTGCATATTATGCACATGAGATATGCACATGGTCATTGGTTCATGAACATCCTATTCATTCGATCTTTCATAATAATCAAGAAATTTCTCTGCACCTCGCATTGGATGATGAGAGATGTCTTAATGATCTCCTTTCAGTAGGTCTCCTTCCATCAACTTCATCTCATATATTCTGGAATTGATATCTAGAGTTATATGAGTACCTAGAGGCTTGCAATCACCAATGGCAGTTTCTCCTGCCATCAATAGTTAGGAATACATTAATGTCTCATAATCGATAGATTCTTCAAGTTTTCTACCTAAACACCCTTATTCACACTTGTGGAATGTACTTGGTGCCTTGACACCTACTTTCATTATTGGTGGGTTGTATCATGTTTTTTAATGATATACCTTAATGAACGATAATAAAACGAAGTCTCACTATGTGTGACTTCAACCCCTTTATCCACATGATGTAGACTTCCACCTTCGATGGATAGTGTAGAAGACATCTAGTTCATAGTAGCTGATCTCATATATTCTATTTTCTTCCACTAGACCAGTACTTATATGACTTTGGTGATTATGGAAGATCAAATTATACTTCATTATATACATATATCTTCAGTTGATTTTCAGACTGGAATCCACTATGTGTTATTCGTGACTATGACAACCTATGGCATGTGTCCACATTGTATTTCCTATTCATTTCAATGAACATCTATTTGATATACATCCACTTGGATTTGTGGTGTAATTTAGTTTGGAAGCCATGTATATAGAGTCAAGATGAATTGTCATATTCTCATCAGTAACTAGTTTTTCTAGTTGGGTCCACATTACTCCACTTCTGGGAATTATAATGTGTTTCGTCCATTGCATTTGCTTCTTTGACCTCACACATTAGGGGGAATCTGTTATAGCAATATTTTCCACATTCCATGCATCTTTCTTTGATGGACTTCCGTTTCCCTATGTAGACTCACATTACCCCATTTTTTTCACTCTAGAGATAAAAATACATATTTTTGTCCATATACGCGACCTACAGTTACAGAACTCATGTATAAGTAGGTTTCTCCATTACAAACCACGTACATTGGGTTTTGTGATCTTTGACCTTCCATATGTTGGGAACGCTCCATCCTGACCCTTCAATTCCATTTGAAGGATATAAATTGAGCCATATAAAAGCTTCAAATAGACACATCATTGAGAGCAAAGACACTCTGGATAAATTTCACTTCATATTGAGTCAGCATCCCTTTGTCCTTGAAATTTTGAAATTTTTTTGTTGATCCCCCAAGCTCTTCCTATATTGATATGGAGAACCTCATTGACTCTTACTGCTTGTGAGCTTTCATTTGTGGAGTATTGAAGTGGTGAAGGCCCACCTAGAGGGACTTGGCTTCTCGGTTTCGATATGTGTCATTACAAAAGTTTATCACCTATGTACTTTTGTTGATTACATTAATATAAGTACTCTTTTCTCATCCAATTATATGTTGCAAATATTTACATTACTTTCCATGGGAATATTTGTTATACATATTAATGGATTATGCTAGTTTATATGTTAACTTTATATATAATTCATATATGCTTGTATATCTTGATTGTTGAGGACAAGTTACAGGCATCACGATTTCAGTCATGAGATCAATTGAGGTCTTCTTCGGACATCTGGATGAGGTAGGATCTTAGCCTTCTCTTGTTGTCATTTCCATTTATCTAGCATACTTGATTTTAGAGTTGATTTCTGGGTATCATTACATCTGTTGTGGTTTACCCCTTTCCATAGATATTTTCATCGTAAAAATACAACCATAGTTTCAAATACCATGTGCACATATCATGTGCTCTTTAACTTTTTCCCTTTTTCTTTAACTCCACTTTCATTTTTATGTTTTTCTTTAATCCAATTTCACTTTTACCTTTTTATTTACTCCACTTTCATATTTACTCCTCTTTTAAATAAACTCCACTTCCACCTAACTTTTCAACTTTTTTTATTTATTAAAGTCATATTTATATTTAGTCCACTTTCATTTCCACTTTTGCGTAAACTTTGTTTCCACTTAACTTTTCCACTTTTGTATTTATTAAAGTGATACCAAGGTCACATTTATATTTGATCACTTGCTAACATTTTACATATATTTGATCACTTACTAACCTTTGACATATATTTGATCACTTACTAACCTTTGAAATCAATGACAATGTATTCAACAATTGACTGTGTGAGTGGATCTAACCATTGGTGGATGTTGGAAATTGTTTGGGTTTGAAGGGGCATCCAACTTCGACCTAGAAAAAATGATGACAAACAATTACTATGAAATATCGACTATCGTGTTGATCTGACAGACTCAAGGGTTCATGGTGCTCCATCAACAAATTTCCATTCAACTACACTCTCAAAATGATAGTGCACGAGAAAGTATTCAAAAGGGTGACTCACAAGTATTCGTTATGTTCATCATGATCCTATCTCAACAAAATATATAGTAACTAGGGAAAATTGACTCGACCAAATTAGTAATTGAAATTGTCTCATTCTTTCATTCTTTCAAAGCACTTGACCAGGTGATCCACTATATTCTGGTAGTCCACTGAGTTCCTATAACTTGGTATTCTTGTATCTTTTACTGCAGCTCCATGTCATACCTAAATATAGTACTTCTTGTCTTCATGTTGAAATCATTGCCAACATGATGTTCCCATCAATCGCCCGCTTTGGCATTGAAGGAAACACATCATAAAGAAAAATGCTCCCCTAATAATGAGTAATTGTTTTACCATTATTCCCCCCCTCCCTTTGAAATAAATGTCAAGGCCTCTGATACCATAATAAGGTTCATCACTAATTGTCTACTGCTCAACCTTATTTTGTTTTGAGTGATAATATTTATCATTTTTTTCTTTCTCCCCCTGTCAAAAACACTTTATTTTTTTATTTTTTATCAGTCAACCTTTTTCCATCCTCAATTTTTGACAAATCCCCTTGTCATCATGACCTTTCTTTTTATTATAGGGATATTAATCCAAGTATTTTCCTTAGACATTCATATGCTTCTTTAGGTAGGGGTTTATTCAATATGTCTACTGTCTCCTCCTTTTAACCAACATAATCCAATCTAACCTTTTTCTCACTAACTTTCTCTCTCAAGAAACGATACTTGATGGACATATGTTTGGTCTTTACATGCATGAACAGATTATTGGAGATGTTTATGGAAGTTGTAATGTCGCAATAGATAGGTATCGGTTGAATACATTCAATTTTAATATACTCCAACGTGTGTATCATACATACGATTTGAGTGCAACATTCCACAACTGCAATATATTCGATCTCTATTATAGATAGTGAAATTAATGATTGTTTTCTACTTGACCATGAGACTAGACATTCGAACCATGGATGATTTTAAGGATGGAAATTTATTTTAATATGTAGAAACCTTGGTGAATCTTATTAATCCTTCATATGCCAACTATAAATTTTTGGCGATATGTTAAGCCCTAATGTTGGCTCATTACCCCTTAATTGGGGCATATTAGATTAGTAATGCTATTTTATTTATGTCGTATTTAGGCCATTAGTTGTAATTTAGATTAGTAATGTTA
>JZKD02S2260158.1:75992-95675 GCA_000966675.3 Picea glauca
GTAAAAGGAGGTTGCCCCCTCGAAGAGGCTTTTTATCTGAAATTATCTCTTTTTCAAGGCGTTGAGTACTTTTCCTGAGGTTTTTCTATGCTATATTGATGTTTGGTTCTTAACACGATATTTTTGTAAAAATATTCAAATTTGTAAGGATTTTATATAGTCTGTATAAACGTTTAGTGATTTTTAAGGTAAAATAATTTTATCCTACAGAATTTGGGTGAATCATTTTTAGAATAGAGAATCATTTTTTGGGAAAAACCATGGAAAATTATCCCATGAGAAAAATTTATCCCCTAAAATCATCCCACCGTCACATTCCCCTAAGAAAAATCCATTTCCACTAGTGCTCTTTTTTTCATCTACACTACCATCCCAATCAACATATTTGTAGGAAATTAATTCAAATCCTTTATTCGTTGGATACCATATGCCAAAATCTGATGTGACCTTAAGATATCTAAATATTCTCTTGACAACCATCACATGTGATTCCTTGGGAGATGATTGAAATATTTCCACCATTCTTATTGTCTGCATGATATTAGGTCTACATGTAGTCAAATATAGTAGGCTCCCAACCATATATCTATAGAGAATTGAATCTATAGAAGGTGACTCATCTTCCTTGTTGAGTTTGCAGTTGGTTTTCATTGAAGTACTATCATGTGCACTTTCAACCATTCCATACTTTTTAAGTATCTCTTTCAAGTATTTGGACTGAGTAATAAACATTTTTTTTGGTGACTGAGTGATTTTAAGTCCAAGGAAGAAAGTTAGCTCTCTAATCATAGACAATGAAAACTCTTTTGACGTTTCTTGAGCAAATTTATGACTTGATTCATCATTGTTATAGACAAATATGATGTCATCCACATAGACCACTCTGACTTAAAAACTGTATTTTCAATTATAATATAGAATATATTGTTTTTAGACATGGATCTTTTGAATCCTTGTTGCAATATGTACTTATCTAGTCTTGCATACCTTGCTTTGGGTCTTTTTTAAAGGATGTAGATCTCCTTCTTCAATCTATACACTTTTTCTTCTTTTCCTAGTTGTTCATATCCTTCCGCCTGCTCTATGTAGACCTATTATTTTAGGTCTCCATTAAAAAATACAGACTTTACATCCATATCATAGACTTTAAAATTCTTAAAGCATGAGTATGCTAGAAATAATACAATGGCTTCCATTCTTGCAACTAAAGAAAAGACTTCATCAAAGTCAATTTGTTCTACATTTGCATACCCTTTGCACACCAATATTTCTTTATTTATTATAACTTGACCATCTTCCTTAAATTTATTTTTAAAAATCCACTTGGTCCCTACCACATTTATATTTTTTGGTCTTGAGACAAGTTCTGAGGTCTAGTTTTTCTCTATTTGATCCAACTCTTCATTCATGGATTTGATACATTCTTCATATTAACTATCCTTTGCAAATGTTTTGGGTTCTATTAAGGATAGTAAGGCTTGTTATGATTTATACATTAGTTTTATTCTTGTTTCAACTCCAACACTTTTATTACCAAGCATTAGACTTTCCAAATGATCTCTTTGTACTCTCGTTGATGGTTGTTTTGTATCTTTTCTTGGTGACTCTTGTTCTATGTTTTGTTTCGATTCTTATTCTCCCTTTTATTCTTCACGTTCTGAGTCTTCCTCTTGTATAATTGTACTTTTTTCTTCATCATCATCTCTTATTCTTTCATTAATTTGTGGATTAACTTGAGATTCGATCCCTTTTGTTTTTAGATAATCCACTTTTACATTTACACTTTCCACAATCTTGTATAGCCTTAGGTTATAACATCTATAGGAATTTTTGGTGGATGAATAACCAAGAAATATTCCTTCATCATTTTTGGAATCAAATTTTCCTAGGTTATCATCATCTCTCTTTATGTAGCATTTTTTCCCATAAACTTTGAAGTGCTTGACTAATGTTGTCCTTCCATACCATAACTCATATGGTGTTTTTTCATAGTTAACTCTAGGTTGTCATATTTTAAGTATGTATACAACTATATACATCGCTTCTCTCCAATATATATCTGGTAGCTTGGCTTTATTTACCATAGTTCTGGATACCTCTTAAATAGTTATATTTTTCCTTTTACCAACTTCATTTTGTTGAGGATCCCTTGGATAAGAAACGTGTCTTTTGATTCCATGGGTTTCACAGAACTCATTGAATTTGTTGGAAGTAAATTCTATTGGATTCATGAGAGGGGGGGGTGAATCAGTAATAGATAAATTAAATCCTTTTTTTCCATAAAATTCAAGTGCTATATCAATGTATCATTATCATCCAATAGTTTCATATTAAATAAACAATCAACAAATGAGAAATCATACACATACATAGTACACCAGGTTTTTACGTGGAAACCTAAAATGGGACAAAACCATAGAATGATTTTTCTTATATGTCTTTAATAATTACATTCATTGGAAGCACCATCTTCCTTAATTTTCCAGCTGAAACTAAAAGGAGGATCCAACCCCCTATTTTCTTAGGCTACAACTTGAGGGAAGCTCCAACTCCCCAGTTCTTTGGATACAACTAGAAGGAGGCTCCAACACCCTAGTTTCTTAAGCTAAAACCTGAAGGAAGATCCAACTCCCCAATTCTCTGGATACAACCAAAAGGAGGCTACAACCCCCTATGTTTTCTGGCTACAACCGTAAGGTGGCTACAACGACCTATCCTTTCCCCGTCTAGCCACCCTGACATAGAAGTAGAATGATAGAATCACTGTCATACTATCACTGTGAGATATACTGTTGTAAACCTGTACCAATCAACCTGTAATCAACCTATAAAAACTTGTAACAATAATCGATGCCAATATGTACCATACATTAAACTATACCTCAACTTCTATGATAAACAAATGCATCAACCATGCACTAAACATGTACAAATAACTTCTCACAATAACGTTTCCAAACAACCTGTAATCAACTTGTACCATACACAAGTGCAACAATCATGCACCAACTTGTACTATCAAGAAGTGCATCAAACATTCACCAAATATGTACCAATAATGCATCAAATACACATAAACTATGACTCATCAACATGTACCAACATCATCAACTGTACACCTCATGTATGTGCAAACTCATCAACTACTTGTATCAACCATGTACCCAACATGTACCTCAACCAAAATCCATCATCAATTTCCTCCTCCAAATATGATTTGTAACTCTATAATAGACCCATTGTATATGATTACATACCTGGAAACCTTCCTAAACTTTAACAATGAGAGACTAGAATTTTCATCCAACTTTACTTTAGTCTCACATGACTAATTTGGGATTAATCAAAAACACTAACTTGAAATAATCATAACTATGTATATGTAATTAATAAATATATTAAATAGTACACAATGTTCTTCACTGTCTTTCATGCAATTCCTCCAGGTTGCACTACTTGGAACCTCTCAGAAAATGAGTTATAGAAAAAATGGCATACCTTGTGGAATTCTGGCTTATTCTAGAGAGCAAATGTGTAGAGCGAGCCCCGAAAGGAATATTTGTTGTATGGATCTTAAAATGGTAAACATAATACTACATATTATACTATAACCAATACATTTGGTCTTGCTGAATTTGGAGTTGTTATGAAGAAGTTATGATGTTTTTACCCGAAAAACTTGTTTTAGACTAGTTTCAGGACTAGACACAAACCCTATTTTGCACAGAGAGTAACTCTAAAATTAAAATGACCCACAGGCTTAAATTTGTATCACAACTACTTGGATATGTTTCCTCAATGTCATACCAATTTCATGGTATGAATCATTCTAGAAAAAAAATTATTGTGAAAATGATTAAATGACCTGTAAATAACATACCTTAGAAAGCATCATCAAAAGAATTATCCTCCCTTGAATTTTGGCCTTCTTTACTTCACCTTCCCTCTCAAATTCACCTTAGATATCCTTTGTTTACCTCATTCACTTGTAGATATTCAATATTCTCAACTGTGTTTAAAATCGGAGAGCCTTTCCTCTTATTTGTACTTTCATGTAACTTCCTTAAGGGGTTACCTTTTAACCATCTTAACCCAATTTCCTCATTTTAGGTTTAACCCACTTCTAACCACTTGTCCACTTAGTCATTTATCCATTAAATTTATTATTTAAATAAATTCTTTTGTATACACTTTGAATTATAGTACACTCATCACTTCACTTTATTATTTAAATTATCTTCTAACCATCTTAACCCACTTTCCTTATTTTAGGGCTAACCCACTTCTAACCACTTCTCCACTTAGTAGTTTCTCCATTAACTTTATTATTTAAATAATTTATTTTGTATCCAATTTCACTTATAGTACATGTTATCACATAGTTTTCAATTAGGATAAAATATATATGTAAAGAGACAAACTAGCGTAATTGAACCAATCTCACCCAATGTCACCTCGATAGGAAGGTTCTTACTGTTTAAGGAGGTAATTCCTAGGGGAGACGTCCCTGGTGACCTGGGATTTTGAGAAGGAAAATAATTTAAGGATAAAAGATAAATTCCCCCCTCACAATTCACCACCAAGCAGATAGTCTGGATAACCAGCCAATAAAGAGAAGTATAACTGACGCAATCCCCTAACCCTTAGGTTGAGGTTTGCACATGATCTTTTAACTTTGGCCCCTTAGAGTTTGACTGACTCCTTTTAATCCCTCTCGGGAAACTATTCACTCACCCATATCTGGGTATAATCCATAGGCTCTTCTGAGTTATGTCCCAGTGATCACTCACCAGCCATGAACTCCATGTTCAACACCCAAGTGACATTGGGAATTTTCTCTTTTCTTTTCGGGATACAAGATTTCGTGATTTCAAAAATCCCATGGTCAAGCACCTAGACTCTTCAACCCCCGAAACACAAAATACCAAACTCTCGGCTCACCTTACCACTGACTTTGGCTTTTCGCTCTTCACAATTTAAGGATTTCCTTAGCACTATGTCTTGTCCCTTCGTCAACAGGGTTCCCAATATGCTGAATCTCGAAACACCAAAATACTAGTGTTTCGCTTCCAAGGAAAATCAACGGTTGTGTTTCTTCCCCTTGATCCAAAAATTAGCGCAATTTCACGTACTAGGAGTTCGTAAGGCTTGTCCTTGAACTCTCTATCTCCTATACCTTCAGGAATCCGAATCTCCGAAATGTCGAAATGGGTTTTGCCTCTCCCGAGATTTCAGAACTTGAACCACCTTTCGACAACCCCCCTATTTTGGGTTTTCAGGTATCAGTAGTTCGAAACTCTCGACCCTAACCTTGTGTCACTACAACCCTTGAATTCCTAAACCCCTATTTGCGGAAATTTCATAATTCACTTCCTCAATTTCCTTCTCATTTTGTGATTTCGGTACTTCTGATGTGGATTGTTTTTCCCCTTGTCAACGGGAATGCCAAAAACCCGATTCCTGAAATCCTAACAACTACTCTATCGCAACTTCTGATTTTAGACTTTCCTCCCTACTAAGTCTTGATCACCTGTCCTCAAGAATTCTGAAACACTGAACTCCAAAGTTTTGAATTTCTGAACTTGTCCCTCTTTGACTTCACACACAAAACTTCTTTTCGCGTTGGAGAACTTGATCGCCCATGGTTTTGGCTTGCACTCCGGGCTCCCGAACTCTGAATTCTCGAGATGATCTGATGACCTGAATAGGTCATGATCAACAGTCCACGTTGAATCTTCCTTTCGAAGGATAGATGTATCCAATGCTTAATTCCCCTCCAACTTTCCTGGATCCTACAACCCCTACTATTTTGGGGATTCTCCTCAGAGAATTTAAACCGTTCAATTTCTCTCCTTGAATACTTCGAAGGGATCAACCTTCGTGAGATTCCTTCGAATGTTTTGAAAAAACTCCTCCTCCTGATCTTCCTTGCGACTTCAAGTCTTCAGGAGACCTCTGCATGCACTCCTTGCAAAACTTCTTCAAATATTTCTGAATATTTGGATCTCTTGACTCTGTGCAACTCTGCAACAACAATCCTCCAATATCTCAACTTTGGTTTGTAATTCCTAAGGTCTTAACCAACCTGTGCACACCTTGCATGACTTCTCTTCTTGTATTTCACTCCAGTTGAGATGAGAACAATGGTGTCCCTCCTGATATTTTCAGAGATAAACTTTGAACACCTATCAACGCACTCCTTGTAGACTTTTCACTGCATTCCTTGTAGGAACTCTTACTCAGGAAGAGAAACAATTGAAACTCATTCTCTCACTCTCTCAATTTTAAAACATACAAAATGAAAACATACATTCACACATGGCATAATAAAAAATGCATGACAGAGAGAATAACACAACCATAAGCATAACATTCACCATGTATACACAAAAAACATTATAACGCCATGAGCCTGAATCAAAGCTTCATATATTAATTTAGAACTTTTGTACATGGGTTCTTCTCTACAACTCTTTGCTTCTTCTCTATGCTAATGTGCTTAATCCTTCTATCTTTGATTGATGCAATGATACAAGATGATGGTGTCTATAGTCATTTTCCCTCTAGCCCTTAGAATTGTCTAATCTAGAATTTTAAATCTACCTACTTTCATTAACTATGTATAAATGCCTCTTCATCCTATAGATGAGAGCGAATCACTCAAGATCTATTTACAATATGGAAGTACACCTTATTAACTATTTCATTAATATATTTTCATCCAAACTTTCAAAAACATTTCAAAACGATTTTGACATGTGCCAAAATGTGATGGTGTTCAATCCAACTGTCTTCTTCCTCCACACTTGCTTGCTACTTACGATGCTCCTGCATCATACTCCCTCACTTGAAAATTTTCATGGACTCCTATTCATGAGGTATTGCACGGTCTGTCCATGCTTCTAAATTTTTGCTTCATTCTCCCAACTGGCATCTTCAACTGGATATCCCTTCCATTTGATCAACTATTCAAAATACTCTTTTCTCATGGTCCTCTTGTTGACTCTCTTGTCAAGTATACTTTCCATCTATGTATTTTCAGCTACAGGCATTTGTTTAGTCCATTGAACCTCTGTTTGTTCATTGTCTTATTCAACTCGATAAGGGTACAAATCCGAGATGTTGAATATCGGTGAAATTCTGATCCCATTGGGTAATTCAATCTCATATGCATTTGCCCCAAATTTCTTCATGACCTTGCATGGTCCAATCTTCTTCATTTTCGGTTTGTTATATGTTCCCCTTGGGAACCTTTCCTTCCTCAAATGTGAAAGAACCAAATCACCAACTTCAAACTGAATTTCTTTCTTATGTTGATCTGCTCTGTTCTTGTATTCTTGATTCGAATTCTGCAATCGCTCCTTCACTTGGCTGTGAAGTTCTTTCATTGCCTCCACAAAATCCTCTGCACTAGCACTTCTAGTTTCATTTTGTTATGAATATTTCAGTTCATAAACTCCTCTTGGTTGCATTCCATACACAATTTGGAATGGACTCTACCCTGTTCTTCTGTTAAATGAATCATTGTAAGAAAATTCTTCCTGTGGAAGAATGTGATCCCACTGACTATGGTGTTCAATCACTAGGCTCCTTAGCGAATCTCCCAAGATTTTGTTTACAAATTTTGTTTGCCCATCTGTCTGAGGATGATAAGCTAAGATAAATGACAATTTTTTCCCCAGCTTCTTCCATAAAGTCCTCTAGAAATGTCCTACGAACCTGGTGTCTCAATCGGAAACTATACTTCTTGGTAAGCTGTGAAGTCTGACAACTTCTTTGAAAAACAGGTTCTCAATGTGAGTTGTGTTGTTAGTTTTCTGACATGGTATAAAATGTGCCATCTTTGAAAATCTGTCTACCACCACAAATATCGAATCAAATCCTCTTTGTGTCCTTGGCAGCCACAATATAAAATCCATGCTCACTGCATCCCATAGCCTCTCTGGTATGGGTAATGGTTGGTATAACACTATGTTTTTCCTTTTTCCTTTTGAGTGTTGACAAATCCTGCATCTGTCCACAAATATTTTGACATTTGTCCTCATCCCTGGCAAAAAATATGAGCTATTTAATTTCGAGAATGTTTTATCATGACCGAAATGTCCTTCCAATCCTCTACTGTGTTTTTATTTCAACAGATTCTCCCTCATGGAACATTTTGGAATACACAGTTGATTGCCTCTGAATAATAATCCATCCTGGATCATATATTCAGTCCATTGACTTCTGTCCCTGAGAATTGGATTCTCAGATGCCTCACACGCCTCTTTGAAATATGGATCATTTCTATACATGTCCTTGAGGTTATCAAAACCCAATGTTTTGACTCTGAACTCCTGCATAAGAAAACATTTCCTGCTCAAAGCATAAAAAACTTTGTTAGCAGTTCAAGAAATATGTTTAATTACAAAAGTAAAATTCTGCATGTATTCAACCCATTTAACATGCCTTTGGTTCAAATTCTCTTATTGAGTCACAAATTGTAAGGCACGATTATCACTGTACAAAACAAAATCTTTAGGAACCTGTTGGCGATGGAAGTCGCTCCTCGATTGCAGCAGGAGCAGAGCTCGATGCCCATCAATTTTTATGTCATGATTTAATAAATGGGGTGATCATATGGGTAAAGACTCAAGAAGATATATCTTTAAATTAGGAAACTGGGCCTAGTATGTAGAAAGCAAGGGAGGTCTTGATCCAACTTCAGTTAGTAAATTGATTAAAGGGTGGTAGATGGAAGACTTGTGAGAAGGGTGAACAAGACTATCTTGGGTGACAGGCCTTAGGAAGATTGAGGATGAAAGACTCAGAAGTCAAGATCCTCTTGGTCTGGAGCCTCAAGAAGCTGAAGGGTGACTCAACTAAATCCTCCAATTCCAAGTCATTTAGGGCTAAGAAAATCACAGGAATCGATTAGAAAGAATGCAACTGTGACAGTGATCCAACCTACATCATCCTATAACAACTGCAACTCAATTGGATCCTCCAATTGCAAGCTGTTCTAACATGGTAAACAAAGAGATGGAAAGAAGCTAACATCCATAAAGTAAGAAATCTCAAATGCCTTATACATTAACCAGAGCGACTAGCGCTGCATCAAAACTTTACAATTAGGAGCTTTGTTCAACCATCAATGCCTACAAAAATGGAAAAAATGCCTACATATACTCAAAACAACAACAACAAAAAAAAAAGACGTTGCATTAAAAACATTACGTTTGCATGTCTTCTGATAGTCTGCGCATGCAGACTCTGGCCGATCGTGCACCCGAGACAGACGCTCTCAGATTTCAGACTTTCCTACTATAGATGAATCGAACATCTTTAGTCCTTTGCTGGACATTCTTTTTATGGCGGAGATGATGCCCAACCACTAGCAACAACCACAATAACTGCTTTCTTGGGACTAGTGACAGCCTCGGTCAACCCTACCTTCTGGGACATGGAGGTCTCCTAATGGTGCCACCTAGATCAGTTGAACGGTCTCTCTTTGGATGTTTCTTCGTTGGACTGCTGTGAGGGACCCCTATGGAGGATTTGAAAAAGCGTATTATGGGAGTGATGGATTCAACACGGTGGAGACGATGGAGAGGAAACAGAAGCAGTGACATAAGCTGAGGAATACCACGCGGTCTGAAAAGGAAAGAGGAGGAAGGTGTGTGTAGTGCGGGGGTACAAGTGGACATGGAGTAAAAGGAATGATCATACAGGTAGAGGTGACTGGGAGTGAGAGGGACACATGGTAGGAGGCGAGAGGGTGATGAGTTGAGGAGGGGCCATGTGGATGGAAAGAGGGAAGTTGGACAGATGACGGGGGAAGAGGGTGGAGGTAGGTGGAGAACAGGTGGCAACGGGGAGGAAGATACCAAAGGTGACACGTCAGGGCAGGGGCCCCACAATAATAACACATCAATTCCATACCCCCCCCTGATTAAAGGCAGAAAGGCAAGGGGGGTCCGGAATGAAGCCTCAACCATTGATTTAGGCGCCCCTATCTTGGCCGTTAGAGAGTTGCGGGCTCAACTCTGGACCCCGCCCTCCGCTTAAAGTTAGAATGGAGGGGGGCCTTCGGAATCTTCTCCTGACCATAGATCTGAGCACGCAGATCCTGGCCACCCAGATCCATGCCCCCTTTAAGTCCAACACGCTCGAGTTTCATCGATGGATGGACGACTAAGATGACTTCGATGCTTTCGCTAGGAAAATCCTGAAAGGCCACACCTGAGGCTCATATATGCACCATGTGTCCTTCAGATGAACGTCCGAGATGGATTTGTCATTAAAGGGGGATACCTCCATTCCCGGGCTCGCTTATCGTGACCTAGCGCTAGGACCGTGGGCTCGACTTTGAAGGGCGCTTATCGACATTTCAGGGTTCAGGGTTTCGAGATGTAGAATGACGAGGAGCTCTTACGCCTCGAATCCCTGACTGTCGACATGACATGATCGCACACCACGTGTCCTTTTGTATGGACAGTCGAGATCCTTCATGATTCATGCAACCTGCAGACCTGGATGCTCTCGATCCCAAGACAAGAATTGTCGCTAACAGAACCAATTAGTGCCTCCACTTCTTCAGTGCTTGTATGACTGCATAAAATTCCTTGTAATATGTTGAATATTTAATCTTTTCTTGATTCAGTTTCTCACTGAAGTATGTGATCAGTCTATCTTCTTGGATCAAGACCGCTCCAATTGCAAATCCTCTTGCGTCACACTTGACCTGAAACGTCTTGTTGAAATCTGGCAACACCAAAATTTGTTGTTCAGTAATCTTCCTCTTCAACAGATTGAAACTTTTCTCTACTTCCTCTGTCCAGTGAAAAGATTTATGTCTTTTCTTCACCGTGTCCATCATCGGTGTGCTAATTCCACTGAAATTTCTGATAAATTTCCTGTAAAAACTAGTCAATCCATGAAAGCTTCTAACTTCAAATATACTCTTCGGCGATGGCCAATTCTTAATCACCTCTACCTTATCTGGATCCATTTTCAGCTTATCTGCAGAGATAACAAACCCCAAATAAATGAGCTTTGTCTTAATGAATGATGATTTATTCATATTTATCAACAACTTCTCTTGCTATAATCTCCTCATCAGTGTATCTAAATGCTTCAAATGCTCTGCTTCTATTCTACTGAAAATCAGTATATCGTCAAGATATACGATGAAGAATTTTCCTATGAACTCCTTCAAGAATTCATTCACCAATCTCATAAAAGTACTAGGTGCATTTGTTAATCCAAATGGCATAACAAGCCATTCATACAACCCTTCATTCATCTTGAATGATGTCTTCCATTCATCACCTTCTCTCATCCGAATTTGATGATAGCCACTTTTCAAATCAATCTTTGAAAAATATTTTGCTCCACTCAAGCAATCCATGAAATCATCCATCCTTGGTAATGGAAATCTATATCTGATGGTAATCTTGTTGATTTCCCTTGAGTCTGTGCACATCCTCCAACTTCCATATTTCTTTGGGCTGAGCACTGTTGGAACAATGCATGGACTCAAGGTCTCTCTAACCAATCCTTTGTCCATTAAATCCTAGACCTATCTCTTGACCTCTTCATTCTCCTGCAACATCAATCTATACGCTACTTTGTTTGGTAAATTAGCTACAGGTATAATATCAATGTGATGACTTATACTTATGATCGGCGGCAACAAACAAGGTAGTTCGTCCACTACTATATCAACAAACTCTTCCAGCAACTTCTGGATTTCCTCTGGTAAATAATACCCTCTTGTATAGGTTAAAACAATTCTAGGCTTCCTAACCACAATGAATTGTGTATCTTCCTTTTTCTTAACCTCCTTAAGAAGTTTCATCCCACTCATGAGAAGTACAATGTTGCTCACCTTTGGTTTCAATTCTTTATCCTTAATTGGCAACAACATGTGAGTTCTCCCATTCTTCTCCAGGGTGTATGTGTTCTTTCTCCCGTCATGAATCATATTCCTATCATATTTTCATGGTCTACCTAGTAATAGATGACAAACATCCATGGGAATGACATCTCATAATATTTCATCCTTGTATCCTCCTATTTTAAATTCAACTAAACATTGTTTAGTGACATTTACCTGGTGTCCTTTTTGTAGCCACGAAACTTTGTATGGGCTTGGATGTTCAATAGTCTCCAACTCTAGCTTTTCTACCATCACTATAGAAAAGAGATTGTATATGCTACCACTGTCCACAATAACTTTGTATACCCTGTCTTTGGTCTTGCAAGCAGTTTGAAAAATTTTGTTCCTTTGGGCTAGGTTCTTTGCCTCCTTCTCCAGCATTAAGAGAACTTTTCTCATCATCAGTGATCTTCCTCCCTCAACATCTTCTGCCTCAACATTTATTCCTTGAGATTCGGCAATGTGAGTTTCACCTCCTTCTTTCTTCTTATCTGGACATTCATAAGATTTGTGTCCATATTTTCCACAGGTAAAGCATTTTATTTCTCCAGCTCTGCCTCTTCCTCTTCCTCTGGTTCTAGGAAAAGTATTTCTATCAGGATATTGTTCTCTCTGTGAGATTCCACCTCTTTCAGTTTGAGTTTGAGGTTTCTTCCACTCTTCTTTAAGTTTCTAATTTTTTTCTTGGGCAATTGTTTTGCCTCTAGCTTATCTTCTACCTCGACCTCTTTGACCTTGCTTTTAGCTCAACTTCTCTTCATCTTTCAAAGCCATCTGATAAGCATCTTCCATCGTCTGAATGGTCATCATGCTTATCTCATCCTGAATGTCGTATCTCAAACCATTCATATACCTAGAAACTTTTTCATCATCACTTTCCCGATGACCTGCTCTAATGTTTATCCTGTAGAACTCTTCAATGTATTCTTTCACTGTCATCAATTTCTGTCTCAAGTTTTGCATTCATAGTGATTTGATAATCCTTGGGCATGAATTTTTCCTTCATCTTCGCAACCATTCTATCCCAACTCTTGATTTTTGGCTTACCTTTGCAACATCTGTCAGCCTGCAGTTCATCCCACCATAATGCTGCATGTCCTTTAAGTCTTGTGATAACATGTTTGACCTTCTTGTCTTCCTCGACATCTTCATAGTCAAAATACTTATCCAAATCTCTAATTAAGTCCAGAATTTCCTCAACATCCAGGTTTCCTTCATATACTGGAATGTCCATTTTTGCTCTAGCACCTATCCTTGAGACAACACTAAATAGGCATTCTTCCACTGCATCTTTGGCTACAACTTCTTCATTTTTGGTTTTATTTTCACTTTCAAATTCATTGATATCCCCAGCATCAACTGTGTGCCTCTGTGTTGTTTCCATGGCATCAATCCTGGCACGTAATTCACGCATCTCTCTTTCCCTTGTCAGATCAGGTAATTGTCTATCTCTTCTTCTTGGAATTTCCCTTTCCTCTAGTGGGTCAGGTATTTTCCTGACTCTTCTTCTCAGTGACATGGCTGTAAAATTCCTCTTTTCCCTACTACAGAAAGCAAATAAATCTTTCTAATCTCTCATACCACAAATGACACAAGCCCCCAACCCTCAGGTCGAGGTCTGCACGGGATCTTTTAACTTCGGCCCCTTAGAGTCAGACTGACTCCTTTTAATCCCTCTAGGGAAACTATTCACTCACCCATCTCTGGGTATAATCCACAGGATCTTCTGAGTTATGTCCCAGTGATCACTCATCGGCTATGAACTCCATGTTCAACACCCAAGTGACATTGGGAATTTTCTCTTTTCTTTTTGGGATACTGGATTTCACGATTTCAGAAATCCTGTGGTCGAGTGCCTAGCCTCTTCAACCCCTGAAACCCGAAATACCAAACTCGACTCACCTTACCACTGATTTTGGATTTTCACTCTTCACGATTTCGGGATTTCCTTGGCACTATGTCTCGTCCCTTCGTCAATAGGGTTCCGATATGTCGAATCCCGAAACACCAAAATACTAGTGTTCCGCTTCCAAGGAAAATCAACGATTGTGGTTCTTCCCCTTGATCCAACGATTAGTGCGATTTCACGTACCAGAATTTTGTAAGGATTGTCCTCGAACTCTCTATCTCCTATACCTTCTAGAATATGAATCTCCGAAATGACAAAATGGGTTTTGCCTCTCTTAGGATTTCAAAACTTGAACCACCTTTCGACAACCCCCCTATTTCGGGTTTTTAGATATCGGGAGTTTGAAACTCTCGAACCTAACCTTGTGTCACTATGACCCCCGAATTCCCGAACCTCGATTTTCCAAAATGTCGGAACACACTTCCTCGATTTCCTTCACATTTCACGATTTTGGTACTTCTAATGTGGAGTGTTCTACCCCTTGTCAACGGGAATGCCGAAAACCCGATTCCCGAAATCCTAACAAATACTCTATTGCAACTTCTAATTTTAGACTTTCCTCCCTGCTGAGTCTCGATCACCCATCCTCAGGACATCCGAAACCCTGAACTCCAAAGTTTTGAATTCCTGAACTCGTCCCTCTTTGACTTCACACACGAAATCTCTTTTTGTGTTTCGGGAACTTGATCATCCAAGGTTTTGGCTTGCACTCTGGGCTCCCGAACTCTGAATTCTCGAAATGATCTGACGGCCTAAATAGGTCACGATCAACGGTCCACGTTGACTCTGCCTTTCGAAGGATATATCTATCCAATGCTTAGTTCCCCTACAACTTTCCTGGATCCTACGATCCCTGCTATTTCAAGGATTCTCCTCAAAGAATTCAGACCGTTCAATTTCTCTCCTTGAATACTTCGAAGGGATCAACCTTCCTGATATTCCTTCAAATATTTTGAAAACACTACTCCTCCTAAGCTTCCTTGTGACTTCGAGTCTTTAGGAGACCTCTGAACACACTCCTTATGGCACTTCTTCAAATATTCTTGAATATTTGGATCTCTTGACTCTATGCAACTCTGCAACAACAATCCTCCAATCTCTCAACTTTGGTTTGTAAGTCCTAAGGTATTAACAACCTACGCACACCTTGCACAGATTATGTGCTTGTCTTGCACTCCAGTTGAGATGAGAAATGGTATCCCTTCTGATCTTTTCATAGATGAACTCTGAACACCTATCAACGCACTCCTTGCGGACGCTTCACTGCATTCCTTGTAGGAACTCTTACTCAGGAAGAGAAACAATTGAAACTCATTCTCTCACTCTCTTAGTTTTCAAACATCCAACATGAAAACATACATTCACGCACAGAATAATAACAAATGCATGACAAAGAGAATAAGACAACCATAAGCATAGCATTCACCATGTATACCCAAAAAACATTATAACACCATGAACCTGAATCAAAGCTTCATATATTAATTCAAAACTTTTGTACATGGGTTCTTCTCTACAACTCTCCTCTTCTTCTCTATGCTAATGTGCTTAATCCTTCTATCTATGATTGATACAATGATACAAGATGAGGGTGTCTATAGTCGTTTTCCCTCTAGCCCTTAGAACTATCTAATCTAGAATTTTAAATCTACCTACTTTTATTAACTATGCATAATTCATCCTATAGATGAGAGCGAATCACTCAAGATCTATTTACAATATGGAAGTACAACTTCTTCACTATTTCATTAATATCTGCGCATCCAAACTTTCAAAAACATTTCAAAACAATTTTGACATGTGCCAAAATGTGATGGTGTTCATCCCAGCTGTCTTCCGCCTCCATGCTTTCTTGTTGCTGACAATGCTCCTGCATCAATAACCAAAAAGGAGATGTACCTACTCGAGACAAAGCAACAAGAGATATATATATGCAATATTACTCACTTGGTTAGTACTTCATATAATCAATGACTATGTGATATATAAGAAATTGAAAAATAAATATTGACGAAGTCAATGTTTATATGATAGCAACGATGTACAATATCACTTCTTCAATAAATGCTAAAGGAGTGTGGCATTCAATGTAACAATCAACACTTCATTTAGATAATGCCTTAAACAACCATTCAATTGATAACAAGTAAAACGGTAGCTGCATAATGATATTAATAGAAAAAATATGACGACAACAATTAGTTAGTAGGGTTAGTATTAGGCTAGGATTATAATAGTTAGTGTTTGTTTAAAGTATTTGAAGTTGTTTTGATCAAAGTACTCACATGCTAGGCCTTAGATCAAGGAATTCCTAGGGTAAATGGATTCAAAAGGAGGATGCAATTTTAAGGATCAAAAGATAATAGTAGGACTAAGGATGAGAGGGTTAAAACTTGAGGTGTTGCTATGGAAAGGCCTCAAGGATGAAACCATAGGGGAGAGAAGCTCACTTTGGTGTAGGGGAACTGGGCCTCAGTGCTCTCTCCTCCTTCCTTAGCTCAATGGAAAAATGTCTAGTTCAAAACATTCCATAACAATAATATAAGAATATTTCCAAGCAACATGTTGCTAAGGCAAGGCTTCACTAAGAAAACCCTAGGGAAAATCGGGTCACCAAGGTGTAGGCGAACTAGGCCTTCATGTGTTTTCTCCTTCTTAGCTTCAATAAGGTAAAAACGACTAGTATAGGAGAAGATAGATTTGAGTGTTGCTATGGCAAGGCTCAATCCTCTTCAACAAGGGATAGAAAGAGTAGAGTGTTGCTAAGGCAAGGCTCTATCTCACTTCAGCAAATAAAATAGAAAAAAATATTGATAGGGACATGAGACAATGACCTTCAATGTGTTCCTGTGCCCTAGGGTTTAAATCAACAAATTATAACCATAAATGCAAGACAAATAATACCGCAACCATTCAATTAAGAAGTTTACTAGCAATGCGGCAACGAAACCATTTGTTGTTTACTATTTCCCTTCTCGAGCTATCTGAGTTATTGACCCAAGGTTCATGTCATTCTGGGTTCCAACAAAACCTCTAAAACTATCGGCCCTCCTGGTAATCCAGAAGGAAACACAACACCCAGAAGGTACTTCGTAGTTTCACTCGATATAACTTTAAATGGGTGACTGTAAGACTCAGGTGTTTACAACCTAGGACAGAGTAGGGGATATGGGTTTCTTCATTAAAGCCAGGTACTGTGAGTTGTAAGGTAAATTACTTATCCCTTGAAGTCGCATACGTATATTTCATAGTTTAATTTTAGCAGAGTATAAACAGATCCATAACAATGTGCTAACTCATTCATCAAGCTTAACCATTAATTGTTGAAAGAAATAAGAGACATGCATACATTCAACATATTACACTCGAGTATTACCATGGTTCACCCCCTCCTTGGATACGTCCATAAATATTTGGCTCTTGTCTCTTTTACTATGGCAGTTTTGCATTCTTGGTGCCACGTGCTTACAATTCTCCACAAAACTGGGTAAAATCTATGTGAGGTGCACTATATCGCACCAGGCTCTATAGCCTAGAGTATAATCCTCAGATCTACTTTCCCTCGTATATTCTTTGCTCAAAAACTTACAAAATCGGTTCATACAACTAAAAACATTACATATCGCCTACGCTCCTGCGTGGTTACAGTGTCCAAAACTTAACTCCAAATCCTAACCATTAACAACAACAATAACACTAACAAAAACCCACCCTATATGATACTTTTGTATCTATATTTATACATTTCGAGATCTTCATCTTTTTACAAAATATTACCAAAATCCTAACCCTTCTTACATTAGGTCTTTCTCCCATGCACGTGATGTTCTTCCTATAGCTGTCACTTTCCTTTGTGCATGCTTTCTTGCATGCGCGTGTGTTGTTATTTTTCCATTTGTTACTTCAGTTTTCTTCATGCTTTCTTTTCCATGATCATTCTTCTTTCCCCTTTGGACTAGTTCCAACAATGACGCAATTTGAAGGATCAAAAGATAATAGTAGGACTATGGATGAGAGGTTTAAACCTTGAGGTTTCACTATGGAAAGGCCTTAGGGATGAAACCCTAGGGGAGACAGGCTCACCTTGGTATAGGGGAACTAGGCCTCAATGATCTCTCCTCCTTTCTTAGCTCAATGGAAAAACAACTAGCTCAAAATATTGCATAAAACTAAGACTAGAAGGTTTGCAAGCAATGTGTTGCTAAGGCAAGGTTTCAATAAGCAAGCCCTAGGGAAAATCGGTTGACCAAGCTATAGGTGTAAGAATTTCAGATCCCAACCTAGTTTCAGTCTCACTGATTTTTCAGCCAAAGTTAAATGCCAAAACTCCAATTTCAGCACTGTTTCAGCATATGTCTTAGCACTGTTTCAGCATATACTCATCACTGTTTCAACATATACTCAGCATTGTTTCAGCATATGTCTTAGCACTGTTTCAGCATATACTCAGCACTGTTTCATCATATACTCAGCATTGTTTCAACATATACTCAGCACTATTTGATCATATGTTATAGTGGTGTTTCAACATATGAAACAACGGTGTTTCAGCATATAAAAACTTAACAGAAAATAAACTTCAGAACTGAAACATGAGGATTCTGAACATTGTTTTCAATGCAGAAATAAAATATCAGCAATATGCAAAACTCAGAAAATACAGACACAAAGATTTTATGTCTAACTTCGACCCTGGAAAAACCCACAAGGGGAAAACCAGTGAGAGAGGGCTTTTTATTATTTATGATCTTCTGAGAAATTTCTTTTACATCATATT
This sequence comes from Picea glauca, assembly GCA_000966675.3. NCBI lineage: Eukaryota > Viridiplantae > Streptophyta > Pinopsida > Pinales > Pinaceae > Picea > Picea glauca. Next base: position 94,599 of record JZKD02S2260158.1, read on the forward strand.
CATCTTCAGAAATTTACACAAACTTATCTAGACATTCCTGTAGCTTTGCTCCTCTATTTCTGAACCATAAATCCATACAACTGTACGAATGCCCCAACAATTAATGTTGTATGGACTATCCCAAAATTTGTGCCAAAACTCTACTAAGACTATATCAAAAACCCATCATGAATAGATCCTTGTAAACCATGTTGTACGGTCCCCAAGATCCGTGCCAAACTATACATCCTAGACAGAAATACACTCAGAAATATATTACAATAGTTACCTCAATTTCTATGCCAACAAATGTTGTACGAAAGCCTTGGAATGCATGCCAATACTCTCATAAATTGCAGTTGTTTTCCTCCTCGATTTCTATGCACATTAAATGTTGTATGACCTCCACAAATCCATACGGTATGGCCTGTTCTTCCTTGTTGTCTGCTACCTCGAAATCTGTACTTCTCTTTTCCTTGGGATGCATGCTCTCCTTCAGCAAATGATGTCTCTTTTCTCAACTTGGCCTCTCTCTTTCTCTTGGCATCTCACCAATGATCTGACCTTGGCATCTCACCAAAGGTCCCTTCTCTTGGCATCTCACCAAGAGTCTCTTGATCTTGGAATCTCACCAAAGATATGACCTTGGCATCTCACCAAAGGTCCCTTCTCTTGGCATCTCACCAAGAGTCTTTTGATATTGGCATCTCACCAGATATTCTCTCCTTGGTCTCTCACCAAGTGACTTCCTCTCTTGCTCTCTCTTGTTCTCTCAAAAAGAATGCTTCAACTACCCAAGAATGGGTGCACCCTCTTGCCCAAGTCGACCTCATGAGGGAAGGTGAGGGGTTTTCTAATCTAACGACTGAGATTAGATTAGATGGGTGGCTGAGATTTGGTTTCTCTTCACTCACCCTCTCTGTAATCATAAAGTCACCTTTTACTTTTCATCTCACAAATTAAATGACTAGGATCCACATTCCACACTTTCTCCCCCTTAGGCAACTAGGGAAGAGAAACACTTGCCTTGGTACTTTATTTTAATTAAAAATTTAACACTCCCTCATACCGAGATAAGTGTTACTCAACACTCCAATC
>JZKD02S2260158.1:116713-127225 GCA_000966675.3 Picea glauca
TAAATCTCTGCAATAAGGGAAACCTATTATGCAGAAAACTTATATAACAATTCAATCTACGAAGAAGACAAAGCTATCATTCATAAAATGAATCAACAACTGTTATGTCTTTTATCTATTTGGAAGAGACAAGATATGGATAACAGTAAAGAAATTATATCATTTGCATTTGATTTAGATAGCAAAAGTAACTCTAAACCATAAACAAAGTGATATACAAAACTTGAAACAAAGTGTTGATATATTGAAAAGCAAAAGCTATGAAAAAACATCAATTCTTCTCTAGTTTGAATCAGAATTACATATCCTTGTTCTCCCACAACTGAGGATGATCATTATTACAAAAACCATAGGTTTATATAGGTTTCTCACAAGGTAAAACATCCTTGTGAATAATAGAAAATTGTTTATATAATCTGGGGAAAAATCCCAAAATCACCTAAACTAAGGAAATCAAATGCAAGCAAAATCTGTAGATCATCCCCTAACTGCTCATGATATCTATTTCCAATTCGAATTTTCCCACAATAGAACACAAAGATCAAATTAGAAGGATGTTTTATTAGGAAAACAATAAAAAAATGACTTTACAGACTTAGCTACAGAATCATATGATTCTGTAGCTAGTCAAAAATACCAAACAGGACTAGATATAATCAAATCAAATCAAATCCAAAACTAATTACTAATGATTCAATTATTCATTAAATTAAATCAAATAAAAAATAATGCAATCGGGACAGGGTAAGAATACTCTATTTTTCCAATTGACATAAAATCGAATCAAATCTTAACAAGACTGTTTCATAAATGCAATCAAATCGTATGAGATACAAAATAATCATTATTGATTTGCATAAGATTCATATCGTTTAATCCATTGCCAATATAGAAAGTCATCACGATGAAACATGCATAACTATATCCATAGAATCCAACCATAGACTTTGTTCGCTGAGTTTCAAACAATTCACAGGTATGGTCGTAACTATCATTGACTAGTTATAGTCATAACAACAGATTGATATCATTCAATTAAAAGGATGATATATAAATTGCTTCCATTGCAATCAAATGAAATCATACTCCATGCATATCGACTCAAAAATCTTTATGTTTGATCACCACACAGTCAACAGACAGAGGCGCGATAAAATCGACAGAATTCATGAATTGGGCAATAATCAACACAAATCTTTACTGAGTTAATTATAGAAACAATATCGAAACCCTGAACATAATCTGATTCAAACAATATACAGATAGAATAAGTTGCAATTGGTTATGTATCAACAGAAAAGTATCAGAATTGGTCGAAAGACGTTGAAAATAGTTAACCCATTTATCAATCATATTCATATAGAACATAACGATTTCAAATTGTAGCATTGACTGTATCCGAAAATAGAAATACCAACAACAGTCTATTTTTAACAACTTCACTTATCAATAGAGCATCCAACTGAAGTTGAATTTGAACAATCATATCTATTTGACGATCCATCGAATCAAAACCAAATCCAATCAAATATTAAACTATAACGAAAATTGATTCATCAAAACAAAAATTATATACAACAAAGCATGCTTATGTAACAGAGCAGGTGAAATATGTACACAGAGTTCATGAAAGTGTAATATAAATGAGTGAAAATTATACCAGCGCAGTTGCTGAGACTATGTCAATTTTGAATTGACAATTGTTGTAGCAGACTTGACATCTTTGAATAGGATTGAACCCGTAGTTCGTTGCTTCTTATCGTTGGGTTGCACCTTTGCATTCTGACCAGTGAGCTTTGCCACTTGGTTTTCCAAATCGTGGATTTTGGATTGCAACGTCGGTACATCCAAGTAGTATCTTTCCAACCATAACCCACATTGATCGCAAGGTGGAGCAACAGGTTGAGCAGTTGAGGGTTTCGACGATTCACCAAGGGTTTCATGGGGTGGTTCAATACCAGGGAAGTCAGGGTTATCCCGCAGACAAGGAGGTAAATTCTTGACAAAATCATAAGGAGGTTTGCCACACAAGCCCTCTGAGTAAGGATACTCTTCGGCGAGAAAACGTTCAATATCTGAATCAGAGTCTTCGCTGACCACGATAGGTTCTGATTTGGTAGGGGGTTTGGGTTTATTCCTCACCATGCGAGAGATTAACCTTGCATTTTTCTTGCCTCTAGAATTAGCATTAGTTTTAGTTTTAGGCTGTTTGGTCATGGGTTTATCCACTTCAGCTTGTTTAGTCACAACCATAGGCAAATTCGTAGGTGAGTCAGGTTTAGGTTTGGGTAGTAAAACGTTGTAAGGCATAGGGGGAAAAGGTCGGGTTTCGACCACCATGGGTTTATCAACCTGTGGAGGGTTCAATTCTTCAAAGCCATTGCGGTTGAGAAAATAATGCCAAGAATCACGACATAACCCCAATTCATAAACCAATATAATTTTAATCAACCCCAAATGGAAGAGGCTGGTATCAGCTTGGCTACGCTTGTACCTTTTATCCATTTTGAACAAACTTCTATGTATATAGTGGGGCATACAAGTTTTGAAACCCATAAAAACCATCAATAAACGCAGGTGAAACAAGAAAATGAACCCGTACCTGCCCTCACAAGTAACGAATTGCTTGATTATCATCAGGAGATCATACCAACGTGGTTTCAACATTTTTGCAGGCAAACCTTTGTCGCAGGAATTCACTGTTCGAGACTAAAATAACAATGTCCACGGGACATCATCTACCTTACAACTTTTGGACCACTTCTGTCCCGTAACAAGCAGGCTCGTTGTCAAGCTGAGAAACTGTTCAGTGATTTCAAGCTGGACATCTCCAACTTAGGCTCGGTAGCCATCGAATGATAATGCAAATTACCGAGCCACAGTGTGGTTATAACCATCGAATTTCCTAATGAAAGCGAGCCACCCGAGATTTTCCAGGTCGCTATACGCACCATCAAACATCAACAGTTCTTGGCACCCATTGGGCTCGGCCCTTACGACAGGATCCATGGCTTCTGTGCATGGTGGGGTTTGAACCCAACAAAATAATGCACAAGGTCAAAAAACGATAGGGTTTAATAGCTTCAACGCTCAAAGAGGCAAGGATTAATTGCATGTGTGCGAAGGTTGTGGGATTACCACCATCATGCAATGTATTAATGACTGAGTACAGTGTTGTTCTATCCATAATCATAATCATTTAACCATATGTATCGGCCAACCAAATAGGGGTATAACCATATCAACGTGCCATCCATCCGAAATAGAAACAACACCATATGTTACATTCATGTGCCAAGTGTACAGTTTAATCCAACATGACATCCAACATTAACCAATGATCCATCATATCAATCAAACATTTTAAACCAATGTTAATTCAATCGTGCCAATGTATAGTTTGAAACTATGATCATTCAATGTAATATCAAACTCTCCAAACAATGCACCAAGCATCGATTATAAAATTGAAATCCAAAAGATTAATCAATGCGACTTTGTGAAATTCAAACCATTGTCTTTATTCTCAAGTCGACCTTATAATATTACCAATGCATTTGCTGCATATTCAAATGTTTATATTTCAAAGTTTTTAGAACATTGCAACCAAAAATCTCATATAATCAATGAGTCAAGAGCTCATAGCAATAAGGATCAAAGCATATAAGACAAAAATCAACCATGACCTTTATAGAATCAAATGTAACCAGTAAATCTTCATGCTCAATGGCTTAGTAATCAAATATATCCATATACGCAATCAAGGTAAGAGTAGGCCAAAGGACATAAGTTTGAAAAAATCTTTTGTAGTCATGCGATAAACCAATGGTCAAGTGTCTTTCGGAAAAATCAATAAAAGACGACGACAGTCCAAACAATGAAAGAGGTGTTTTCACACTTTCAGTTGTGAAAATCGAATCGAAACCAAATTTCAATTTTCGCAAAAAATGAAACAAATGTCTAGTTGCACAATGCAACGATGATTTGTCGTTTATAAGACAAGAGGTGTAGGCAGCTTTTTTAGAGCAATAAAAAAAAATAAAAAATGAATTGGCTGCCAACAATGGCGACACGCTGGGAGAAGCAGTTATCTCTGTCAAAACAAATGAATTCAGATTAGGAAAACAAAGAAAAATTCGACTTAAAACAACAACCAGGAAATCGTACTACATCATCCTCAACTATCTTTTCCAGCGAAGTTTTAAAAGATGCAAACCAAAAACAGTCTTTAAGATCAACAAGTCATGATTTTTATGATAAAATATTTAATACTGTTGGCATGGCCACTGGTGCCAGCAAACATCCATAGCCTCGACAGGGTTTCCATTTAACCCACTCAGACGTATTTATCCTTTCAAGAAGTTCTAGATTAGAATAAAGGACTTTTTAAAAAGAGGTTTCATATAATTTTACAGATTTTCATGTACCCGACATTGCTTCGCTGCCAGCAGGCCTGTTCAGTACCCCGACGAAGTTGTCTTGGCGCCTTGTTTGTATTTACCCACTTCCAGCGGACTTGTTCAGTATCTCGACGGGTTTACAAACACTTCCCACAACTCTTATTAATATTTTTTATTTTGCTTTTCTTTTATAGATAGCTAAGGGGGTGGCGCTGAAAAATCTTGATATTTTCTCATATTTTTCAAACTTCATCAATTTTTATTTTTTTTTAAATACTATCCTTATTCATCTCCAGAAATGTTTTATTTCTAAAACAACTTACTGTGATAGGGAGACATCATTTTTGAGTCATTCCTTTACGGAAAAGGGACAGCGTAAAAAGATAAAGATAATCACGACAAACTTCACTTAGAGATTGAAATTAGTAAACTTCTTTCAAACAACATTTTCCAATATCATTTTCAGAAATATATATCACTGATGTTTGTATAATCTTTCAGAAGTTATTTCAGTGAAGAGATTTTTCTATGGTCTATGTCTGAATGGCGTAGTGTACAAGCACACATATGTTTCAAAACACACGAAACTGATCAATCAAATCAAAATCATAAAACGAAAACAAAGGCAAAAATAAAAATAAAAGGAAATATTTACATAATATACAAGGATAAAAATCAGGCAAAGTATCTTTTCAGGGCTTGACCATTCACCGGGTAGGTGTCAAGCTGCCCTTCAAGACTCTGCAAACGAAAGAAACTAGGACCCAACTTTTCAGCAATCAAAAATGGCCCAAGCCACAAATTTTGAAATTTAGTGTGTTCACCCTTCCCTTCGTGTGGTTTGTCCCACTTTAAGACGAGATCGCCAATTTCAAAATTTCTATCAGCAGAATTATAATCGAACCAGCTTTTAATCAGTAGTTGATGTTGATCTAGTTTACACTTGGCTTGGGTTCTTACCTCTTCTAACTTCATCAGAGCATTAATATGACTTTCTAAAGGGGGACATTCTTCTACTTGAACTTTTTCTGACAATTGGAGTGAAGGAAGAAGAATATGAGGTGGCAAAATGGATTCTCTGCCATAAACAAGGAAAAAGGGAGAATTACCTATAGCATATTTGGGTGTTACCCTATCAGCCCACAGTGCATTAAGCAGTGCGTTGTGCCAGCTCTTTTGATTTTCAGCCACAGTCCTCTTGATAATCTTGATCAAGTTCTTGTTGGTTGATTCTGCTAAGTCGTTACCCTGGGGGTAGTAACTCATGGAATACTTAAACTTTATTCTTTTTTCTAAGGAAAAGTCACTCATCTCAAGAGAGGAAAAGTATGAAGCGTTATCAAAGACTAGAAAATCAGGTATGCCGAAACGGGTGATAATATTCGAGTTAAGAAAGGCTATCACCTGACTTGTGTTAACAGTTCTTAGCACGACGGCTTTAGACCATTGAGTAAAGTAATCAGTGGTTGTCACAATATACTTGTGCTGTTGTGAGGTTGGAGGGTTAATAGGACCAATGATATCAAGGCCCCATTGCTGGAAAGGAGAATCGACTGTAACGGGTTGCAAAGGGAAGGCTGGTTTTTGCAATCGCCCTGACGCTTTCTGACAAATGATACATTTTCAGCACAAGGCGTGGGCATCTCTAAAAAGTGTTGGCAAATAATAACCGACTCTTATGACTTTATGAGCAGTGGTATCACCACCGAAGTGACCACAAGATTCTCCCGCATGCAACTCAAGCAAAACTTTCTCTGCTTCGTACTTTTCAAGACAACGCATCAGTACGCCATCAAAATTCTGATGAAACAGTATACCATTAATTAGATGAAAGGAGGTAGACTTTAGTCTCAATGCTCTTCTCTTGGCAGGGTCAAGGTGACGGGGTGCTGATCCATGTTGAAGATAGTGTCTAATATCGTCGTACCAAGGACTCACTAGGTTTTGGGAACAACAAATCATACTCTGATCGTGGTGTTCTAGGTCTGATGTGTCATTATCTTCTTGTTGTTCAGTTTTTGAATCAACTACCAACTTACACAACCCTTGGCCTCTCACGATCTGAGCTGGGGTGATTTCTAAGTCATACTCCTGCAAGGAGGTGACCCAGTTGTCTCTTTTCTCTCCTAACTCTTTTTGCACTAACAAGTTCCTAATGACAGGGTAAGGGACAATGACCTTCGTTCTTGACTTCAAAAGATAAGACTGGAAATGCTTAACTGCCTTGAAGACATCGTAAGCTTGCCGATCAACAGCTGGGTAGTTAAGTTCAGCGCCTTTGAAAGAGGAGCTTATAAAGGAGATGGGTACTTCGTTGTTCTCGACATTCTTCTGAGTTAGAACCGCGACATAGGAATGATCAGAGGCAAAAGTATAAAGTGTAAATTCTTGAGAGAAATCAGGGCTCATGAGAGACGGAGCATCAATTATAGCCTTCTTTATAGTGTTAAAAGATTGGTTTTCTGTGGGTCCCCTGTGATATTGGGTGTCCTTCTTTATCAGGTTCTAAAGAGGTCTGACCATTTCAGAGAAACTGGGGATGAATCTTCTCACGAAATTAATCTGGCCTAGAAAGGACTGCATGGATTTCTTGGAGATAGGTGGGGGAAGTTTAGTGATGACTTGGGTCCTCTCGGGGTCAATAATCATTCCATCACTAGACATAATGAATCCTAGTAGTTTACCGTGTTCCACTGCAAAGATGGATTTCTTAGGGTTCAAGGAGATGCCATATTTACGACATCGTAGCAGAACAGCTCATAGGTGAGCTAGATGATCGTCTTTGTTTTTAGAATAAATGGTCACATCATCTAAGTAGACTACCATGGAGTGATTGAAAAGCCTTGGAAAGAAATATCCATTGCTCTCTGAAAGGTAGTACTAGCATTAATCAATCCAAAGGGCATTTTGCAATAAGCATAAGTGCCCCACGGAGTATGAAAGGTAGTTTTTAATTGGTCTGACAGAGACATTAAGACTTGATTGTATCCAGAGAGACCATCCAATAAGGATAGCCTCTCGAAACTAGATACTTGTTGAAGTATCTGTTCCATAGGAGGGACAGGATAATTATCTTTATCAGATGCTTTGTTGAGGTTCTGGAAATCAACACAAAGTCGAATTTCCCCATTTTTCTTCCGCACTGGGACGAGGTTGGATACCCATTGAGTGTGTCTAACTGGAAAAATTATTTTAGCACTTAGGAGTTTATTCAATTCTTTTTGTACGGTCGGTTCTAGCTTGGGATGCATTTTTCTCAGTTTCTGTTGGAAAGGAAACATTTGGGGCTTCATAGGGATGACATGCTATATAATATTGGGATCGAACGTTTTAAGATCTTCGTAATTCCAAGCAAAGACATCTTTGAATTCTTTAAATAATTTAACAAAAGCATCTTTTTCTTGTAGAACATCCCGAGCCTAAGTTGATACACTGAGGATTTTCACTAGTTCCTAAATTGACTTTTTCGTAAGTTAATGAGGAACTATTGGTTTTACAATTGACCGTTTTTTTAAATTTATCTTCAAAATCATAAACTTTTCTAGTCTTGCAACAGATTTGGGTAAGGAATTTACCATGTCCGATAGAGCTTCATAAGATTTTGGATTAGGTATTACCGTAAAGTCATGCAAATTGTCATCATGTGTTTGCTCATCTATCACAGCGCCTTGGAAGGTTTCTTCCATGTGCAAAAAGTTAATGATCTCCTGATCATCGTCAAATACTCTCCAGTTCGTGATATTTTCTAGAACAGATGGTCGAAACAATAGCTCCACGGAGAATGCGTTTGGAGATAAGCCTTCTGCAGGAAGAAGTTTAGAGGCAACATTAGCGAGTAGATCTGCTTCAGTATTATTTGATCTAGGAATGGAATTTATATTAAAAGCAGAAAATTTGTTTATTAAACTCCATACCTCAGACAGATAACATTTGAGATGTGGGGTAAGACAATGTATATAATTTCTCACCTGTCTAACCACTATCTCAGATTCACTGAATACAACTAGATTTTGAATGTGCATGTCTAAGGCTTTTCTGAGACCTTGTAATAAAGCCTCATATTCTGCAATGTTGTTAGTACATTCAAATTCTAATCTACAAGCCAATAATGTTTTATTACCTGCCGGATCAATAATGATGCAGCCTACACCAGCTCCTTCTTTATACTTGGAACCGTCGAAATATAAAGACCAAATTTGATTTTTATCGGGCTCATAGGACTGTTGGATAGAAGTTGTTGGTTGCGTACATGATTTGATCTCGGATTGTTGTTGCGAATTGTTGATAGGTGAAATTTCAGCCGTGAAATTTCCGAAGAAGGTGTCCATCCCTTGGACTTCAGGTGAATCAGCCGAAGGTGTATATGGTTCATTGGGGTCATTCAAGTCTGTTACCGTGAACTTGAGGTAACGCTCACGATTCACCCTGATCTTGTTAGGCTTGCCGTTTTCTAGAAGCCATAAGTGAGACCAGTCCGTTGCGAAGTAACCATGTAGCTGCTCCGACCAGTCCCTGCTCAAAAACATACCATACACTTCTGGAATATCCACCACRATTATATCAATAACTTGATGAACCTTAGGGTTAGACGATAATATAATCAATACATTTTTTAACTCGCCCATAACTTTAACATCTGTTCGATCAAGTTGTATGATTTTCAAAGAAGATGGTTTTACTTCAGCGTTAATCTTTTGGCAGACTGACCAGGGCATCACATTTGACGACGATCCTGAGTCAACCATACAGTTATGCACATTTCTGTTGAAGATTTCGAAAGTTAAAAGAAAAGGAGGAACATTCTTGCGAGTATTTAGAGTTGTAGATTGTGGTTTCTTACTCTCATTCTCTAAGACTACCTTTTCTGAACTATTGATACTATTTACATTGTTATTTACATTATTTACATTTGGTACAGGAAGGCTCCCTTTATCTTGAGGATCAGGATTGATTTTAGTGGAAGTCTTCTGTGGCACGTTTCTTTGAACAACCTTATTACTGTTTGAATTACCATTCTTGCCATTGTCTAAAATATTTTGCAACATCTTCTGTAACAAAAATGGAAATTTCAACAACTCATAAATAGAAATGTTAGCCCGTAATTTCTTAAGATCTTCAACAACATCATAATCTATTTTAGGGATAGCATTACTCTGTTTAGTTTCTACCAATTTATAGGGCTTTGGAGGTAAAGTTGTAGTGTTCTCGGCAGGAGGTTTGTTCGCGGTCTTGCTCCTAGTATTGTAAGGGTGCACAGTCTCAAAGCTAGCTTGAAAGATACTATCAGAGAGGTTCCCAAAGATATTTGGAGAAGACTCTTCTTCTTGGATTGTTTCCTGCTCAACTTCCTCTTAAGGAATGTCAGGAGGGATCAAGTCATCTTGGGCTCCTAGAATTGTCTGTAGAGAACATTGCAAACTTTCTAGGTTCAAGCCTTAAGGGTTTGGATTAGGCCAGTTTTGGAGAAAAGGCTTTCTGAAAGGAGGTTTGTATGGTCCTTTACTCGAAGAGGCTTCCTCGGTCAACCTTTTTAAGTCTATAACTTGATTAGATAACTTTTGTACAACTTTTGTTAAATTTTCCAAATCAGAGTTTTCAGATTGAGTTTTGTTTTGTGTAGGTCTGGGAAGAATTTCAATCTTCTTCTTGGAAGAAGGAACAGTCTCAGTTTCATTGCTAGAAGAATCCTTAAGACTAAGAATGTCTTTTTCAATTTGAGTAGCCTCTTCAAAGGCTTCTAACAACATGGCCTTTTTGGATCTTTTCACCCAAATAGCTATACTTTGATGTAGGGCTTTGGTGTAGTAATCTATTACAAGACTCTCAGCGGGCATAGAGTCTCCAGGGATTCTATTCTTAAGTGTTAAAAATCTTTTATTAAAATCTTTAACTTTTTCTTTTGCATTCATTTTTAAGTTTGAAATATCCATGAATAAGACTTCAGGAGGTTTTCCATCTCCGAATTTTTCTAGAAAGCATGACTCAAACTTTTCCCATGATACTATAGTGTGAGGTTGTTGGGCAAAGTACCAAGTGGATGCATTACCCTCAAAGGTGTAAGGGAACAACCTACAGACAACATCTTCATGTTCAACATTACGGAGTCTGATGG
>JZKD02S2260158.1:142347-164528 GCA_000966675.3 Picea glauca
CATAAGGATCGTATCATATATATGTAAAAAAAATTAAATCATAACCCCTATGCATTTTATAGAATCAATGATCAGGCAAGTCATATAAAGTGCAAATCCAAATGCTAAATTCATTGCAAACTTAATAAAACCGAGTTACACAATCAATCGAAGTATAAGTACCAATCAAAGGATATTGCTAGTCGTATAGTGATAAAAAAAAAGGTAAGCGCAATAGGCATAATGACAAAAAAGATATTGACAATTCAGATAATGATTGAAATGTGACTTCAAAAGGAGAAGTTTTCACGCTTACAGTCATGAAAACTTAACGAAGACAAGTGTGTAAATGTCGCAAGAAATGAAAATGTCGTTTATTTGAAAATTGCGACAAAAACTTTATGCTTGCAAGACATAGGTGTAGGCAGCTTAATAGATGATAGAAAAAAGTGAGTTGGCTACCAACAATCAGCTGCCATGCTGACCTATTTTTCTAGCTCCTGCGATTGCATTGCTGATTCCTTCTTCCTTTTCTCCTTCACTGCTGGTGGAGTTGTCGGTCTAATATGTCCACAGAGGGTCTTGATCTCCTTCTGATACTGATCAATTTTCTGTGCAATCTGGTCGATCTTTTATGTGGCTGGGAGTTTATTTGCAGCTCCAGGAACCGTCTTGTTCTTCTTCTTCTGAGGACAATTAGTAGTGAGATGCCCATGTTCATGACAGTGAAAACACTTCACTTTGGAAAAATCCAACTTCTTGGCTTTAGACTTGGAATTTGATTGGAATTTCTTCCCTTTCCCTTTCCTTGCCTTGGTAGTCAAAGCACAATCCTCTTCATCATCACACTTTGATGAAGATCCATCTCTGGTGTTCCACCTGAACTCCTCTTGCACTAGATCTGACCATAGTCATTCCCAATCCGATAATTTTTCCCTTCCATTGACAGAGTCTTGATAACTGTGCCAACTCTTAGGAATCCCTAGGAGCGCCAAGCTCACCAAATCATCAGCAACGACTGTTATTCCCACACTTCCAAGCTCATCCTGACATTGGACAAACTTTGTGAGATATTCTGGAATGGTGTCGCCTTTCTCCATCTTAATCTTCTTGAGTTTATCTTTGAGCACCAATTTCCTATGGTCTCTACTGTTTTGGAACAGATCTGTCAAAACCTTAAACATTGCATATGGTGTGGTTTTCCCATGGAGACTTGAGACAATGTGGTCTTATACTCCCTCCAACAAAATCCTCCTTGCCTTTTCTACTTTCTTTTTCCATGCATCAAGATTTGCAGTGTCTGTCGCATCTGTCTTAGGAACAGATGCATCAATGTAACCCTTCAAGCCATTGTATTCGAGAATCACCTCCTTCCTGTCCTTCCAAGCAATGTAGTTAGAGATGCCCTCAAGTGCATACTCCAACCTCAAGCCATTGAAAGACATTTCGATCCTTGAATCAAGTGTCGCACCAAGAAAATATTGCAAATTTGAATGTTATCCAATCCAAAACTCAACCACTTCACTTTCCTCTTTCCCTGGAAGGTTCTCACCCCACCTAAGAGAAACCTGAGGGAAGTTCGCACCCTGCCTATGTATAGCCTGCGAACTTTCCTGTCAAGTTCTCACCCTGTTAGTGTATTTACCTGTGAGAATTCTCAAGAAGTTCGCACCCTGCTCCACTGTTAGGGTGAGGGAAGTTCACACCCTGCTAGTGTATTTGCCTACGAGAATGCCAATGAAGTTCGCACCCTACCTTTGTCTAGGGTGCGATAATTTCTGTTCTTGAAAACACCAGAAGTTTTCAATACTAGAGTTTGCACCCAACTAGAGACGGGACCTGCGACAATGCAATTATGTTCACACCTCACTTTCGTAGCTCCGTGGCCTCCATGGCTCTGATACCATGTAGAAATTTCGATACAAATTAATGTATTCTTGCGATCCTCCTGATCTAACAAGTTCCGCTATTGTTAAATACAAAATCTCTTCTACTATTATTTTTGCGGAAGCAATTTAAACCACGATCACAACCATAAGCACAAAGTGAAATATCAATAACACATAACACAATAAGTTTTACCGGGAAAGCGTAAAGATAAAAACCCTACTATCATATATTATGTATATCATGAATCATGAAACAATCTCATACAAAACTCTAATCCAAGAGCTCTCAGTACAATACAATCGTCTCACACTGTCATACACAAATTAGCAAATACATGCGCCAATTCCTGTGTCCAGACAGCCTACCTCCTCTGCACAAACTCTGCAATCCGAATTCTCACAATGAATCGAATGAATAAAATTGCCTCGTTTATACATGCTCATAAGCATATTCACTGCATGTGTGAACAAATCACAACTAATAGCCAAATTGTCCTTTTCACCTATTATCTCAACTGGATCTCCATTGGAACTGACATGCATGCAGTTAATCATGGCGAATCTTTAGTTGCATGTGAGTTCATTGATTAACTGAACTCTCACTAGTGCATGTTTACTTACAACTAGTACAATTGATATTAAATCACTTAACTACACTTATAATTCTGTTACAATTTCAAATCACTCGGTTATGAATGAGATAATAGATTAATATTTATTGTCTAATTTAATTAAGGGAAAACTAAATTAGACACATGTTTCTTATTGACTTTTCAATAGACTGTGTGGAGTACCAGGTTCTTCTTTTGCACAGTGGTATATTATTGTGGTGCAGTACCTGTGCTCAAGTACTGGATGATCTTTGCGAAGTAATCATCAACAATCTATACTGCGAATAGCTGTGCATATGGAAAGTTGCCTTATAAATTCATTGGTTCCTCTCCATTTGTGACCCTCGATAGGTGGTCAGGTCCTGCATTTAGTTTTCCTAGTTTAAATATTACCTCAAATTCCAATTCTTGAAATAACAATAACCATCGTTATAGTCTCCCCCCCAACACTGTCTTGTTGACTAGGTATTTCAGTGCTGAGTGATCTGTAAACATCTTAAAGTGTTTTCCCAATAACTAATGTCTGTATTTCTGTAGTGCATAAAACATAGCTAGGCCTTCTCTTTCTGTCATGTTATAATTATGTTCTGAGTCTAATAATTTTCTTCTTGCGAATGCTATCAGGTGATCCAAGTCTCCTGCTCCTGGTTGCGCTAAGATAGCTCCAAGTGCTATCGTTGATGCATCTACATGTACATGGAATGTCTTGTCCCAATCTGGAAATACAAATATTGGTGCGATGACCATATTTTCCTTCAGGGTATCCAGACCATGTTGGCACTCATCGTTCCATTGATACTTTATATCATTCTTTAACAGTTTTTCCATTGGCGCTGTAATCTGCGTAGATCCTTTGATGAATTTTATGTAATATCCCATATGTCCTATCATTTCTCTTAGTTGGTGGACTGTTTTTGGTTATGGTAGATTAACAATGACTGCAAATAGGTAAACCCTATTTGCATATTATGTGTCCCAATAGTATCCCAAATGGTGTTCCAAATATGCATTTCTTGATATTTAGTGATATCTGTCACTGTCTGCATCGTTCTAACATCAGTCGTAAAACTTCCACATGGTTTTTGAGTAAGCTATACATTTTCCAATCATCCAGGTATAGTTTGAGGAATTGATGGATGAATTCCTTAAATGTTGTGATGACCACTCTAGAAAATATCACAGGGTCATTCTTCAGTCCGAATGGCATGACTATATACTGATAAGATCCCCATTCTGTCACAAACATGTTCTTGTGTCTATCCTCCTGTGCTATCTTAATCTGATGATATCCTGAGAATCCATCAGTGAATGAGTAGGCTTCATGGCCTCCTATGTTCTCGAGTACTTTTTCCATGAACGGTGTGGGGAATGGGTCATGTAGGCATGCATCATTAAACTTCCTCAAGTCGATGCATATCCTGATCCCTCTTCCATATTTCTTGTCATGTACTACCATCGGGATTATCCATTCTGATTCTTCGATTGGTTCGATGATGCTGGCCTCAAGCATCCTATTGATCTCATATTTAACTTTCTGTTTGTATATGGGGTTCAATCTTTCTGGTCGTTGTTTAATCGGTCTCACATTAGGTCTGAGTGGTATCTTCATTTCTCCTAATTCTCTAGTTATGCCTTTCATCTCTGTAAAGGTTGTGGGAAAAAGGTCATTGTATTCGCGCAACAATTCTGTGATGCTTTCTAGTTTCTGTTCGTCCTAGTAATCTCCAATGCTAACCATTTTGGGCTACTTAACGATCCCTATGTTAAACTTCTTTATCTTGATTGGTGCAGAGATGACCTCTGACTCAAAGGGTAGTCCTTCCACATTTCTCTTTCCTTCGGCTTCTTTGATCTGAATATTGCATGGATCATCTTCATCCGGTGCTTCCTCCTGTACATGGTAGCATGAAATTATATCCTTGACTGTCTGCTTATTTCGCTGTTGTACCTCTATGATAGCTTCCACTTCCGGTTCTTCAATGAATATGACGTCTCTGATCCGTTTCAGGTCTATTTCTATGTTGGGGTTCTCATGCTCGAATGAGAAAGTGACTGTAAATTTCTATTGGAGTGTCACCCATGTCTTGGTTCCTTTATGCATTTCCTGGTTCGTATACCAATTTGTTGGTATGCCCTTTAAAGTATGAATGAAGTGGTGAGACCATTCCTATGGTGGCGTCATTTTCCACAGCATTTTACACACCTCCAAGTGTTCTACTAGTGTAACTACTCCATCATATTTCTGTTGTTTGTTACCTGTCTATTCTGTGTCGAACCTTATGCATAGTAATTGCTTACATTGGTACCAATCTATGATAGTCTCTTTTCGTGCACCCCACCATCTTGTGGGTGTATCCTTTAGTGTTAAATCTAGTGCTAGCAATCTCTGATTTTCTAATACTTCATCTTCATATTGTGTTAAGAAAGTTTCAAAATAATTTAGCCCGTGAAAACTGGGTGGTTCTCTGATTTTTGTGCCAATCCACCTTATTGCGCGATCTATTCTGGCACACATTCTCATGGATACTTCATGTATTCTTTGCTGCCAGTTTTTAAACTCGGTGTCTGAGTCTATTGTACATGAAGTAATACTTTGCCAACTGAGTACCCTGTCTGCAGTTGGGTTTATATAGTCTGCATCGCATGAAGTTGTTCTGTATATCTAGCCGATCTCTTATAAATACAGACAAGTGGGTTCTATGAACCTCTCGCCTTCTGATGGGTCGAGTGGGGCTATGACCCTGTAGTCCCCCGACTCAAATGCCATTTTTATGGTTTTTAAGTTAATTATGGCCTAGTTGTCGAATGCCCAATCCATACCAAGTAGCGTCGAGTAAGGTGTTGTGTCATCTACTATTTCGGTGACTTAAAATTCTGCCTTAGTACGCACACCATCTAGATCTACCATCATTCCTTTCAGTCTACCTATTGGTAGGACTCTATGTTGATTTTCTATCTTTAATTGAATAGTTGAGTATCCCAATGTAGGTTCTCCCATGCATTTTCATGTAGCTTTTGGTAATACATTCACTTCAGATCCTAGATATAGTATAACATCTCCCATATTGAAATCCCCAATGTTATAATTTAGTATAAATTGCCTACTTGTTATTCTTCTTGTATGTAGGTGGTTGATAGTGTTCAATTATGGCTTCTGTTCTATTTCACTACTACATCTTTCTAGGATGTTTTGCAATATTTTGACAGATGAAGGATCACTTAACATTTTGATACATGATTAGAAAAATTCTTTGATAGTACTTACTTGTTCCTTGGGTTGTATTTTGTTGGTATGGTCCAATGATGGCGACATTTCATATTCCGGAGGTTCCTTGCTCTGTTGTGTAGTCGGTGCAATGTTCTCCTTAGGGAATTCTTGTCGGGCTTCTGTAAAGATCTCCTTCTCCTTATGCACATATAACTGCTTCTTGGGGTCAATGTTCTTCTTTACCCATTGGTTCTATGTTGTTTCCTGTCAAACTGCATCATTTCTATTTTCGTTCCTCCTCGAGTGACTATGTTGATGATTCGTCTGTCATCCCTTACTTCAGCTGAAATCCACTGAATATTCTGGTTATTTTGATTCCTTTTTCCTGGATATTTATAAGTAATGTCAGACATTCCTCTATATCATGGTCCTAAGCATGACAATACATACAATTCATTGGTGGCAATGAGCACTCTCATGCATAATGTCATGGTTGTCGACAATTGTGACATGTGACTCGTCCTCTACCACATCTGAAACCTCCTCTGGATCGTCCTGCTCCTCTATAAGTTGTGCAATCACCTCACAGTGTGTTATACTGTGGTCCCTGATTATACTGCGCAGTATTGTACTGGGGCTATGTCGGGTTGTACTGTGGTTGCACGTTATTGTACAACTGTGACACAATATTATACTGTTGTTGTGTAGTGTTGTATGGCGTTGGGGATCGAGTGAACTGTGGTGCTTCTTTCCTAGACATCATTTCTTCCTGTACCCTGTATGCGTCTGATGTTCTTTCTCACATCAGCTCCATAGTTCTGAAATCTTTGTCGTCATGGTCGAATGACTTGCAAAAGGTGCAATATGGGTTCTTTGGGACTGTTTGGTATTTTTGCATCATCGTGCAGTGGTAAGGGTCGTAACCCTATTTCTTGCATATTTCGCACCATAATCCTCCCTGTGGTAGTGGGTTTGGCATCCCTGTCACCATATACTATGCGAATGTTGGGCATTCATTCTTATGGTGTCTTTCTGTCCTGCATTTAGTGAACCAAACGACTTCTCATTTGTCCTTGTTCTTATTCTGATTCAACTGAAATGTTAAATTATTCAGATCCTCCTTCAGTTCTTCAATAGCTGGGTCCATATACTAGGACTGATTCTCTTCCAATTGCAAGGCTACCTACAGAGCCTCTGCCTGCATCTAAAACTTATGTTGTCGTAATGGATATTTTAAGTATGGTAGTAGTGAGTTGAAAAATAGGTGTCGATGTTGCATATCCGTCATAAGGTATTTTAACTTTCCTTTTAATCGCTTGAATCTTTTATCAATCTACCATACCGATTCTCCTAGTTTCTATATTATTTCAATCATCTCATTCATGTATTGATACTCTGATCTCAGCTTCTGGAACTCATTTATCAATAGTTTCTTAATGTTGTCCAGTGTCCTTGTCATTTCATGAACATTATTCGTTTCTAGACTCATGTACCAGTCTAGTGCTCGGTCTCTTAGCGCGATCGCTATCTGTGCGAGTTTGATGTCTTCATCAGTGATCTACTTTTCTTCCCGGATCTTTGTGAAAATTAACAGATGCTTCTCAGGGTCTTCTGTTGCTTCTCCTTGAAAATCTAGTAATCTGATAGTAGGATCATGTCCTGCCATTCCAAATACTTAGCTACTCCATCCTCTGGGCAGTGTAGATACTAGACTGAGGTTGCTTGAACTGGCTCCTCCAGTTGTTGCTCCTTCTATAGATGTACTTCCTGCTGTCAGACTTCCTTCAAAATTTGGTTGTCTAAACGATGGTGTTCTCTTTGGTGTATTGGTCACACATGGGTTTATGGGTTCCACACTGACATTAATATGAAATGGATGGTTTCCTTCTCCTCCTATTCTTGGACCTCTTGTTTTCCTCTCATATGTGGCACACAGGATTTCGTCAATCTTCTCCAAAGCTCAGAGATCCTCTACCTCTTCCTCATCACTTTCCAATCCATACCTCTCGGCTACATCTCTCTTCTTGGTATTCACCTTATATTGGTAGGGTTCTCCGCTATGCGTCATTCTTGATGATGACAAGATCCACTTAAGTTGGTTGTCATCCATCAAGATCAGGTCCAAGGGTTCCTCCTCCTTCTTCTCTTTATCCTTTCCTCCTTTTGTTCCTCCTCTCTTTGTTAGTGCTTCCTCCCTTCCCCCATGCACGCAGGTAAGCCTAGTTGTCTGATTCCATTGTCATTACACCTTTGTTATATAGAAATATATTGATAGAAGTATACAATGATTGAATTTACCTTCCTCTGCATCCTCATAGGAACTCTTTCTCAGCTGCGTTGTATGAATTTACTTTGTCTACCACAAATTCTGTGATAAATCCTGCCACAATATTGTCAAGCCAAAATTCGACTACACGGGTGAATTTGTTTTTCACCTGCTACAGTTGTTGGATCTGTACTGGAGTCCAATATAGCTATCGAATCTGGTTCTTCACATGGTTATCCTTTAACCTTAAGATCCACTCCTGTAGTAAATCCCGAAAATCACAGAAAAATACTTCGTGTAAATCCGTAAATACGTATTTATCCAGGTATTTACATGGTGTGATCCTGGGATTTCTATTGTCTTTCTATTCAAACTCTAGCTCTTTCGTTCTCAAATAGCACTCGATTTATTCTCTCGTAGGGTTCCAAGGTCTTAGTATTCACTTATAACAGCTCATTGCACTTTTGTTCCGCTCCTTCGGTTATTATTCATTTTATCTCATCTACTTAGTCCTCTCTTGTTCCTCTTAACATGGCAAAGGAACCATTTGTTGGTTACTATTTCCCTTCTTGGGTTGTCTGAGTTATTGACCCAGGATTTATGTCATTTTGGGTTCCAACAAAACCTCTAAAACTATTGTCCCTCCTAGTAATCCAGAAGGCAACAAAACACTCGGAAGGTAGTGTGCAGTCTCACCCAAGATAGCTTTAAATGGGTGACTGTAAGACTCGGGTGTTTATAGCCTAGGACAGAGTAGCAGATAGGGGTTTCTTGATTAAATCTAGGTATTGTGAGTTGTAAGGTAAAATACTTATCCCTTGAAGTTGCATATGTGTATTTCATAGTTTAATTCCAGCAGAGTATAAACAGATTCATAACAATGTGCTAACTCATTCATCAAGCTTAACAATTAATTGTTGAAAGAAAGAAGAGACATGCATACATTCAACATATTACATGAGTATGTCCCCGAGGTGGAGGACAGTCGGTGACGGAGTGTGTTGCTAAGCCACTCCGTGATGTTAAAGTCATTGGTTCGAAACCTGCGGGGACAAAATATCCAACCATGTTAAGGGTTGGTGTGGCTCAGGCCGGGTGCGATCCCCGGGTGATTTTGACGGCTTAGATGCCCCTGAGCCATGGTTTCTCAAGCCACAGGTTAATCGCGTAGCCCCAGGTTCCGCACAAATTAACAAAAAAAAAAAAAAACATATTACATGAGTATTAACATGGTTCACCCCCTCCTGGGCTAGGTCCACAAAGATTTGTCTCTTGGCTCTTTTATTATGCTAGCTCTGCATTCCTGGCACCACGCACTTACAATTCTCCATAAAACTGGGTAACATCTATGTGAGGTGAACTAGATCTCACCAGGCTCTACAGCCTGTGGTCTAATCCTCAGATCTACCTTCCCTCATATATTCTTTACTCAACAACTTACAAAATCGGTTCATATAGATAAAAACATTACATATCTCCTACGCTCCTACGTGGTTACAGTTTCAAAAACTTAACTCCAAAGCCTAACCCTCAACAACAACAAAAACACTAATAACAACCCACCCTATATGATACTTTCATATCTATATTTATACATTTCAGGCTCTTCATCCTTTTACATAATATCACCAAAACCCCAACCCTTTGTACGTTATTTATTTCTCCCATGCGCATGTTGTTCTTCCTCTAGTTGTCGCTTTCCTTTGTGCACACTTTCTTGCATGCGTGCGTGCTATTCTTTTTCCAGTTGTTACTTTAGTTTTCTGCACGCTATCTTTCCCACAATCGTTCTTCTTTCCCACGATCATTCTTCTTTCCCCTTCGGCCTGGGGCCAACAAGGATGCAATTTGAAGGATCAAAAGATAATAGTAGGACTAAGTATGGGAGGGTTAAACCTTGAGGTGTAGCTATGGCAAGGCCTTATGGATGAAATCCTAGGGGAGACAGGCTCACTTTGGTGCAGGGGAACTAGGCCTCAGTGCTCTCTCCTCCTTCCTTAGCTCAATGGAAAAACAACTCTCTCAAAATATTGCATAATACTAAGACAAGAAGGTTTGCAGACAACATGTTGCTAAGGCAAGGCTTCACTAAGAAAACCCTAAGGAAAATTGGCTCAGCAAGGTGTAGGGGAACTAGGCCTTGATGCATTTTCTCCTTCTTCGCTTCAATAAGGTAAAAATGACTAGCATAGGAGAAGATATATTTGAGTGTTTCTATAGCAAGGCTCAATACTCTTCAATAAGGGATATAAAGAGTAGAGTGTTTCTAAGGCAAGGATCTATCTCACTTTAGCAAATAAAATGGAAAAAAATCTTGATAGGGACATGAGACAATGACTTTCAATGTGTGTTTGATCCCTATGGCTTAAATCAACAAATTATAACCATAAATGCAAGAGAAACAATACTACAACCATTCAATTAATAAGTTTTGCATAAATTTACTTACATTCAATCAAGAAAGCAAGTAGCAAACCCTAGTTGTAACACCTTCCACCAAGATAAATGCCAAAAATGCCAATAAAAGAATTCCTTCAACAAGTGTGCCTCATAATTTCAGCCAAGAACTCCAAGTGTAGTGAAAATTTCAGACCTCACTAATGAGTGAGTGAAAGATGATGAAAAAATGAAGGTTAAAACCCTCAATTTATACACTACCATGACCTAATTTCACTTTTAGGTCATAAAAAGGCCAGGAAGGACAAAATACTAAAATCATATTGTTTTACATTAAATTCTTAAAATTAAACCCCAATCAATAAATAGAGAGATTTCATGCCCCTTTTAGGGTGACGTTATCCTTTTCTATGGAAAATGCAACATCCTCGAGCAAAACGTTAGCCCTCCTTGGGCTTCTCCAACCTGCCACACATGCCAAAACTTCCCCAACTGTCTCCCAAAATGTCCATGCTGCTAGGTGACGTCATGGTCATGAAGGGTGATGTATTAGGCCTTCCAAGGCTAATGTTTCACTGAAAAGGGAACAACCCACCTATGTCAAGCTCTCTCAGGGTGCCTCTCCAAGACGTCCTCCTTCTCTCCTATGCAAATCCCTATGTCATGTCTCTCCCCCCTACTGGGGTCTCAACATCCATCTGGTGGGCTCTTCAGCCCCATGGACGTCGGATCTGATCATCTCCCCATGTGTACCTGCCCAACATGGTACCTGTCTATCAGGCATGATCCTTCACATCAACAGTTACGCCCTCCATGGGCTCATAATTCACAGGGATCATAGCAATGTCCATCACATCTCATCATCAATATTATTAAACATGTGCATAAAACCCCTATTACTCTAGTTAAAAGATAAAAGACATTATACAAGCCTGCAATACAAGTTTGGGGAAAGTGATAGGGCGTCCTATTGGGATAGTGTTCACTGGAAAAGGAAAGTTCCCAGAAAGATATCATCCAATCCATGTAAATGGTGTGATGTGGATAAGGGATGTCCAGATAATGGGTGTAGTGAGAACAAGGGAGTGCAAAGTTTTACCTGTAGGTGCCTTTGTAGAAGGCAAGATTCACTTGTCCTGGATGCAATTTTTTCCAATCCCATTCATGCCTTTTATTCTTTTATTCGTATTGATTTTTCTTCAAGATGATAATCAAGGGAAAATTCCTTGGCGTGGTGACTAGTGGTGGAAGCATTACCCACAAGTGCTTTCACAAAAATGAGAAGGTTGGCTTGTGATGAGACCCCCTTTCTCTTAGCCATGCAACCAAGAGTCACTACCCTGGCATGGTAACCAAATGATGGTAGTGTCATATTGCTAGGTACCCATGGACCTAATAGGATGGATCATGATGAGACCCCCTATCCTCTGAGTAGGTCTTTTTATTTTTTATTTTTTATGGGTCCCTCATGTTTCTTGCTAATAATACTTTTACTGCTTTCTCGGGGATTCCTGGGCAAAGCATCTTGAGGTTCTATTTTTAGGCTCTTATCTTTTTCCATCTTGCTTTTACCTTATGGGCCTTTATCACCTTCTTCCCACAAGGTAAGGTGCAACCCAAAAATGATTGGCCAACCTAGTGCCCGAACAAGTGTAATAGGATAGATGAGCGGGATGCAAGATGAAAAAGTGGTGCTATGATGGGAGTGGATGATGACTCTTTAGTAATCCCCCCAGTGGAAAACCAAAACCTATGGACATAAGCTTACTAGAGAATCCTATCATTCCCCCCAGATATGGTCAAGTGGGAAAGTATAAGATCCAAGCATTTATTAGAAACAAAAGGAATTAAATGCACATATTCAAAGGTTTTGAGGATCAAAGTGACACATACCATGATACCCAAACTCATTACCTCATGGAGCAATAACCATTTATGACACAAGACCAAGCCGATTGTGATGGATGTTGATGTTGTTGGCAAAGTAGAGGTGCAGAAAGGGAGAAAAGATGGCCCCTCCACGACCATGCTAAAATTCGATCCGACTCTCGGTACTCCATGTCTAGGACCTGTGGGCCTCAAAACATGATCTCCTAGTTATACCTAAAAGTGGGTGATAATAGTACACTCATCACTTCACTTTATTATTTAAATAAATTCTTCTTTGCAACCACTTTGAATAATTTGACCTTTTCGGGCTTCTAGATGACTCATGATGGTTCTCCAACTTCACATGGCCATAACTCTCTAACCATGAGGAGTTATGTTACGTTCCACATACCACTAGAAATGGCATGACATGTAATATCCATCTAGAATAGTCTTACCTGCAAATATATCAAAACTCATACCATTATCCATCAAAAAATCTTGGGTCCATTACCCAAACCTTTGTGCTACCAAAATTGTCTACCAGACTTTCTTCAAGTGTTGACATCAATGACAACCAACTCAATTAATCAACAATCTACCCCTTTGGAATTGATGGAAAAACTATGATGAAATATTGAATTCATGTCACTCATGATCCCCCTGTGACCATTTCTCCCACTAGAACCATCCCTCTGTGCTCTACATATGATAAATTTGTCCCCCTTTGTCCTCAATGCAAAACGTATCCTTCCATCTGGGGTTGCTCCCCCTAACTGAACTATCCTTGGGGATACTCCCCCTAACTAAACTCTTCTTGAAACAGATCTTCCAACTAGAAATTTCCTCTCTATGGTGCCTCCTTGTGTAAATATAATAAATATAATCTAAGCATTCAAAATCATTCGTTTTGGAGTAAAACTTACTTCGAGTCTCTAGCAAAGATTTTGAAAGGATTCTCGTGGAAGAAGTTTTTTAAAGATGTCTGCCACTTGTTATTTTGTGACCACATATTCAACTCTGATGTTCTTCTCTCCAACATGTTCCCATAGAAAGTGATACTTGATTGGAATGTGCTTCATCTTGGAGTGCATCAATGGGTTCTTTGAAATATTGATGGTGGTTGTATTATCACAATAGATTGGAATTGGATCATCATACCCAACCTCTATATCTGTCAGAGTTTATTTCATCCATAAAAAATGTGTACAACATGTTGCTACAATATACACTTCCTCGGCTATAGATAAGGATATTGATGATTGTTTCTTTCTTAGCCATGATACTAAACACTCACCCAAGTAGAACGTTGATCCACTGGTGCTTTGTCAGGATTCAATACAACCTGCCCAATCTGCATCTATGTAGGAAATAAGTGATAGATCATTTCATTTTGGATACCATAATCCAAACTCTTGTGTTCCTTTGAGATATCTTAAAATCCTCTTCACTGCTAATACATGTGATTCCTTTATTGTTGCTTGAAATCATGCCACCTATCCAACTTCCTACATTACATCTGGTCTAGATGTTGTCACATATAGTAAGAAGTCACTCATTGACATGTATTTCCTATGGTCTATAGACTTTGAATCAACATATTTTCTCAACTTCCAACTGGTTTTCATAATATGGGTAACTAGTTTTTAATCTTCCATTCCGAACCTATTTAGGATTTCTCTAATATACTTAGTTTGAGAAATAAAAATTCTTTGTTTTCTTTAACATATCTGAAGACCCAGAAAAAAGGATAGTTCTCTGAGTAATGAAATTTTAAATTCATTCTTCATGTCCTTTGCAAATTTCTATCTTAAACTGTCATTAGTACTTTCAAAAACAATATCATCAACATAAATTTCAATTAATAAAATAATACCTTAAGTTACCTTGATGTAGAGGTTGTTGTCTACACTTCATTTCCATAGCTCGTAGAGAGTTTTGTCATTGTTGTTTCTGAGCATTACTCTATTTTAAATGTGAACCGTTGTATGCACTATATGTGTCCAAAAAACTATCTGTCAATTCGAAATCCATGCTCTCATCTACTGTCATATATATTTCCAAACCAGTTAAGTGTTCTTAGGAATCCATCTCTGTCTATATTGTCCAAGACTCTGCTCCACAACTATCCATAATTTTGAGTCAGATGTCATTGTACTATCATGAAGTACTACTACACCTGATTAATCTATCATATAATACTTTTTTTGACTAAATGTACTAAATATGTCTACTCAAACTCCGTAAGTTTCCCGTAGGATGGTTCTCTGGTTTGTCTCATATTTAATATAGAATCGTCCCATATAATATTCATATTACCTGGTATTCTCTAATCCAGATGGCTCAGAAAAATTCCTTCTTTGATGTGTATTCATCATCATCTTCATTGGTATATTCACCATCTCTATGAGATATGACTTATTTCTTTCTATCTGTGGATTCATTTTTCACTACAATTCATGAATGTACAATCTCTTGAACTTGTTCCTTATTTACCTGTCCTTCTTTTCTTTTAGTTATTTTCCAAACCTTTATGTATCTGACATCTTTCCTTTTCTCTATAGAGTTCTCTTCATCTCATTTTATTTCCAATATTGCGATCTCTGGGACCTGGTCTTTGTTCACCCATTCTTCCTGTTTTATTATCCATACTTTCTTATATCTGATATCAATGTTCTCTTTTATGGAAGTATCGATCATGATTCAACAATCACTAGTTATGTGTCCATAGTTATGAAATTTGTAACATTCAATATTATGTGGGGCCACACATGAACTTATTGCTTGAACATTTATTTTATAATCCCTGCAATCTGTGACCTTATGTCCAAAATTAGTACAATAAAAACAATAACCATAAAAGAAATTTGCATACCTGGGAGTGAATGATCTTCTTTGTGGTGTAGTCCTTTCGAATTTCTGCCTTAACTGATCATAATAATGATTGAATCATGTTTGTGGCTTGAACATGGATGGTCTTCTTAAAGATGCATCTTCAATAGTTTTCTTACATTCTGGTTGATCATGATTCTTTCCTTTGAGTACTCTTTATATGAAATTTGTAACATTCAATGTTATGTGGGGCCACACATGAACTTATTGCTTGAACATTTATTTTATAATCCCTGCAATCTGTGACCTTATGTCCAAAATTAGTACAATAAAAACAATAACCATAAAAGAAATTTGCATACCTGGGAGTGAATGATCTTCTTTGTGGTGTAGTCCTTTCGAATTTCTGCCTTAACTGATCATAATAATGATTGAATCATGTTTGTGTCTTGAACATGGATGGTCTTCTTAAAGATGCATCTTCAATAGTTTTCTTACATTCTGGTTGATCATGATTCTTTCCTTTGAGTACTCTTTATATTTTCTTCATTCTTCTTTTCTAGAAATCAAGAGTGCTTCTCTTCATTCTCTATAACTGATGTGGATGTTTTGTTTCTTCAAAATTGTTGTTGATATTGATGATTTTACTTCTCAATGTGACAACTTCTTCTTCAACCTTCTCATCATTTTCTTCTTTCTTCATTATTTGTGATTTCATGACTTCTTATGTTTTTTTTTCTTCTTAAAGCTTTAATTTTTAATGTGATTATTTATTCTTCAAGTCCTTTCTCTTCTTGACAAAACTTTACCTCATGTTGGCTTAGATCATTATTTATTTCCTTAAGATGAGATTTCAATATATTCTCTCTCATTTTTGCTTCTTCCTTCTATGCTTCTATGTTGGCTTCCAAATACTACTTTTGATATTCAAGATTTTCTTCGATATTTCTGGCTTCTTCTAGATGAGTTCTTAAGTTCTTGATGACATGTTGGGATTCCTTAAAAATGTGAACACTTTCCTTTTGTTTCATCAGTTATTTCTTGAGTGAATTATTTTCTTCTCTTAGTTCATGTAAAGAACTAATCAATTATGCTTCATAACTGTCTTCTTTTTCAATTGTTTTTTCTGTCTCATTTCCTTCATAGCATTTGATTTCAAGATGTTTGTGTTTTTCTCAATTAAAGAAAAAAAACATACATCTAGTGATTATGTACTCTTCATATTCTGAATTTGTTTGACGTGGTGAACATAGCTCTTCTTAATCTATATCTGTGTCTTCTTCGAAATTTTCTAAATCTGAGATGGGTCAAGAATATATTTCATGTAACTTATCCCAAATTTCTTTGGCTAATAAACATTTACCAACATTTTATTTTACCGGATTCGGTAATCCTTCCCAAATGAAATATATTGTTATTTTGTTAATCTTCTTCAATTCCTTCTTGGCTGTAGTCTTTTCCATTTTTGAACCATCATATCCTATAAAAATTGATAGCCAAATATAATGGCCCTATTCTTGTAAAAATATTGTGTCCTTCTTCTCCCAATTGTTGGATTACTGAGAGGGGGGCTGAATTAGTAATAGAGAAATTAAATCCTTTTTCACCATAAAATGCAAGTTTTATATCAATGTAGCATTATCATCCAATAGTTGCGAAGTTAATAAATAATGAATAAATGAGCAATCATACACATACACAGTATGCGAGGGTTTTACATGGAAACCCAAAATGGGATAAAACCACAAAATTCTTTTTCTTATATGTCCTTAAGAATTACATTCATTGGAAGCACCAACTTCCTTTGGTTCCCAGCTACAACTGGAAGGAGGTACCAACCCCCTAGTTTCTCAATATACAACTTGAGGGAAGCTCCAACTCTCCAATTCTATAGCTACAACTAGAAGGAGGCTCCAACCCCTTAGTTTCTTAGGCTACAACCTGAAGGAAGCTCCAACTCCCCAATTCTTTGGCTACAAATAAAAGGAGGCTACAACCCCCTATGTTTTTTTGCTACAACTGGAAGGTGGCTACAACCACCTTTCCTTTCCCCATCCAACCACCCGAACATAGAAGTATAATGATGGAACCACTGTCACACTATCATTGTGAGATATACTATTGTAAACCTATACCAATCAACCTGTAACAACCTGTACCAATAACCTATGCCAACATGCACCATACATCAACCTGTACCTCAAACTGTACCATAAGAAAATGCATCAACCATGCACCAAACCTATACAAATAACTTGTCACAATAACCTGTCCAAACATCCTCTAATCAACCTATACCATAAACAAGTGCATCAACCATACACCAACCTATACCTCAACCTGTACCATCAATGAGAGTATCAACCATGCACCAAATATGTACCAATCATGTATCAAATACACATAAACTATGAATCATCAACATGTGCCAACATCATCAACTATACACCTCATGTATGTGCCAACTCATCAACTACTTGTCTCAACCATGTACCCAACATGTACCTCAAACAAAAGACCCCGTCAATTTCATCATCCAAATCTGATCTGTAACTCTGTAATATACCTAGTGTATATGATCACATACATGCAAACCTTTGTTAACTTTAACAACAAGAGACTAACATTTTCATCAAACTTTACTTTAGTCTGACATGACTAATTTTGGATTAGTCAAGGACCCTAACTTGAAATAATCATAACTATGTACTTGTAATTAATAGAGATCTGAAAAAAATACAAAATTTTCTTCAGTGTCTTTTATGCAATTCCTCCAGGTTTCACTACTTGGAACCTCTCAGACAAAGAGTTATAGAAAAATGGCATACCTTGTTGAATTATGGCTTACTCTAGAGAGTGAATGTGTAGAGCGTGCCCCGCAAGGAATATGTGTTGTATGGATCTTAAAATGGTACAAAGAATAATAAACACCGTACTCTAACCAATACATTTGGTCTTGCTGAATTTGGATATGTTATGAAGAAGTTATGATGTTTTTACCTGAAACACCTGTTTTAGACTAGTTTCAGGACTAGCCACAAACCATATTTCCATGGAGTGTAACTCCAAAACTACAACGACCCACAAGATGAAATCTTATCAAAACTACTTGGATATATTTCCTCAATGGACTCCCAATTTCATGGTCTGAATCCTTCTAGAAAAAACATTATTGTGAAAACGGTGAGATGACCTGTAAATAACATACATTAGAAAGAATCATCAAAATAATTTATCCTCCCTTGAATTTCATCCTTCTTTACTTCACCTTCCCTTTGAAATTCGGCTTAGATATCCTTTGGTTACCTTACTCACTTGTAGATATTCAATATGCTCAAGTGTGTTTAAAATGAGAGAGCCTTTCCTCTTATTTATACTTTCATGTACCTTCCTCAAGGGGTTACATTTTGACCATCTTAACCCACTTTCCTTATTTTTGTTGGAACATTGGTTGTTGTCATTGATGTCAACCCTAGTCATGGGTTTTGTACAACAAGATTGATAAAGGTATTTGGACATGAAGGGAAATGCACATGCATATACAAAACCCATGAATGGATAGTATACATCATGTTGTTTCTAGTGGTATGTGGCATGTCATGTGGATCCTCATGGTTGAGGAGAAATGAATTTTTGAAGATGACAAAGTGAAATGAAGAAGGAAGTACATGTAGGCCCTGAAGATAATTAAATAAAAGAATTACAAAATAAGAAAGTGTCAGGTTGACCCTAATGTTAAAGTGAAGTGACATAAATGGTATAAATAAACATCATTATACATTCATTTTGATACAAGTTGAATTTCAGAGGAAATAAGAAGTAAAAGAAGGCAAGATTTCAAGGGAGGATGAAGTCTTTTGGTGACGTGTTCTAAGGTATGTTATTTTCATGTCATCTTACCATTTTTTCTATAAAGTTTTTTCTAGAATGATTCAGATGGTTAAATCGCTATGGTATTGAGAAGACATATCAAGGTACCTCTGGTAAAAATTTCATCTCTTTATTCGCTATAATTATGGAGATACAGTCTATGGAAGATAGGGTTTGTGACCAGTCCTGAAACTGGTCAATATACAAGTGTTCCAGGTAAAATAGTCATAAATTCTTCATATAGAATCCAAATGAAGTGGGACCACTTCCATTGGACATATTATGGACTGTAGTTTCTTGTATGCAAGTTTTAGAATCATATGTTAAATATTGAGCATGGGGCATGCTGTACAAGTTGGGTCTTCAAGGATTCAAGGAGTGAAAATTGGAGGAGCTTCAGAGAATACATTGAGTAATATTATCTACAGGATCAGAGTACTCCAAGAATTGAAGAATTGCAAAAATTGAAGAAGTCTCAGGAAGCATTATCAGGTTCTATGTGATGATTGGTTGATGCTGATAATTTAATGTAAAGTTTTATTATCTCTCATATATTCTTGGGTGGAAGGAAGGGGAAAGGATGGAGAGTTCAACTCTCTCTTTATATTGGAGGATTGTATCTTCCTCTTGGAGGTTTATCCCTCCCTCTACATTTGTGATGCAGGAGCATCGCCAACACATCAAGCGAGCCAACACGGAAGCAGAAGACAATTGGATAAGCCAGCGCAAATTTTGAAATTGCCTTGGAAATTGTTGCGCAGATCTTAAATGAAGCCATTTAAGATGAAGCGCACTTGTGTATTGTAATGGACCTTGAGCAGATAGCTCTCATCCTTTATTAGATAGTCAGCATTTAAAATAGTTAATGCTGGTAGATAGGATTTTAATTCATAGACTAGACAGTTTTAGAAAGCAAGAGGGAAAACAGATATAGACACCCTCATTGTGTATTGTAACATTATTCAGAAGCATTTGGAGCAAGAAGAAGGAGAGAGTTGTAGATAACACCCATGTACTGATATTTGAATTAATAGAAGAAGATTAGTTCAAATTCATGGTTTCATGTTTGATTCCCTGTGTATTGATGTTATGCTCATGAATGTTTGTTTCCTATTATACATTTGCTTTTATATGCTGTGTATATGATTTCATGGTTGAATTGAAGTCTGAAGGGAAGAAGGAATGAGTTTTAATTGTTTGTCTATTAGAGCCGGGAATTCTTGCAAGGAGTGTAGTTGAAGTGTCTGCAAGGAGTGCATTGAAAAAGGGCTTAATTACAGATAGATTTTGTTCTCATTCATCCCAAAAAGTGCAGTTGGGCACAGGAGTCATGCAGGGAGTGTGCAGGCCAGGTGAAAGTATCAGGGTTGCGAACCTGAGTGAGTCTTTGAAGGATTGTTGTTGCAAGTGTGCGCAGAGTCGAAGACTTCAACACTTAGACATGGTTGAAGGGTTGTCGCAAGGAGTGTGTGAAAAGGAGATTCCTGAAGGACTCAAAAGTCGTGGGAAATCTCAAGAAGGATAGGTCTTCGAATTCGTCGAAGGATTGCACAGAGAAGTTTTGTTTGAAGTGTCCAAGCAAGTGCTGCAAGTTTGCACACAATTGAACAAGTCTTCGTGGGAGGAAGGACTTGACTCATTTCGCAAAATTCATCCGGAAGGAATGGACGGTCGGTATTCTCCAAGGAGAATCTGCGACAACCTGTGAGCCGTCAGATCTCATGGAGGTGCAGGGAAGATATCATCAGTATTTTCGTGAAGTGTAGAGCTCAGGAGGGGTAGAGCCATCGATCCGAGTCACCAGGACCATTGGATCTACACGTAGGATCATGTATCGGGTTTTCGTAGGTTGAAGCCTGTAATTTTGGCAACAGAAACTGCGAAGTCGCAAAGTGCGATATCTCGACGATCCCAGAACAGTCCATTGTTTGGGATGAATGTCAGAAGATCCAAATAAATCAGGGTTCAGAGTATCAGGAGTTTAGAGGTCAAGATATTCTTGCAGCTTGGAATCACGATCCACGATATCCCGACGGTGGTGTAACAGTGTGGGACCGCCGTAGTTAGTGGAAGACAGGTGGCACGAGGCATCATGGTTTCGTAGCGAGAAGTCTCGAACTCATTGCTTCAGGATTCACGATACCGTGAATTCTGAAATACCGGTGGGGGGAAGCAGCGATTGAATAGTCAACTCGCATGTGTATCAGAGTTCGACACATCAGGACTCGTGAGTTGTAGAACCGAGCTGCTTGACATCGCGAGTGCTGAAACCGCGAAGGAGAAACTCCGATAGAAGAAAAGGAAGGTCAGCATTGACTAAGGCATCGGGTCTCAGGGATTCAAGAGTGCAGCGCTCGACCATTAGACTCGCAAAGTCGCGAGTTTCGATTCCCCAATAAGTAAAGAGAGGGGATCGCACGGAGAAGATCTATGGGTGCAGATTTCCCGATAGGGAAATAGAAGAACCTTGGTGTTTTTCGGGCCGAGGGAAGAGAAGATCCTGTGAGTGGGCGTGCATGTGGGTGCGGCTGCGTCAATTTGGAAGTTGTAGCTACCTTTTGAAGTCATTACTTCCCTTGAACAAAATCTATTGATTATTTCTCATATATTGTGCATGGTGTATTGTGGTGTATTGGTGTAACTGTTATATTATTGTTCATTGCTCATTGGATATAATTGAATGGTTTAAGTATAAGTTGAAAAAGGTTTTTAAATTTTACTTGATACTAATTCACCCCCCTCTCAGTATCAACAATTGGTATCAGAGAAGGTTGCATTTAGAACAATTTAACCAATGGAAGGAAAATTCTGAGCAGAGATGGATGACCATGAACACATCTCAAATGGGATTCAAAAATTTGATTGAAGAAATTATGCATACTGGAGTGATAGAGTAAAAACTTACCTAACGGCTTTGGGAGTAGACATTTTGTACTCAGTTGTAAATGGCTATGTAATCCCAAATAATGCTACAACCGATCCAAATGAGAAGAAGCTTATGAATTGTAATTCAAAAGGCAGACATGTTATTCTATCATCATTATCACCAACCATTGCTAGCAAAGTGAAGGGTTGTAGCACTGCTAAAGAGGTATGGGACTAACTCAAGAGTATCTACAAAGGTGATCCAAAAGTTAAGCAGGTAAAGCTTCAATGACATAGAGCAGAATTTGAAAATTTGAAGATGAATGAAAAGGAAGATATTGCAACCTATTTTCTTAGAGTTGATGAATTTGTTAATGCTATCAGAGGATTAGGTG
>JZKD02S2260158.1:181562-199688 GCA_000966675.3 Picea glauca
ACTGGTAAAGTTGGATCATCTGAAGTAGGAACAGTTAATGCAATTTCCTTGATTGGAGACTGGTCCTTAATTTTTTTCTCACCTGAACGTGTAGTTGGAGCCATTTTGATGAGAAGCCAAGACCTAGAGTTGCAATGATCATGCCCACACACATACAGAGTGGAGAATTGGAAAATGGGAAGCTAATTTATTGATTCAACACAACATACTAGCAATAAATTTGCTCCTCAATCAACTTGATTTAATTCTCGAGACAAAGATATATCTAGGGTATGTTGCCATGGATAAAGCAATCAACCCACTAAAAAAATGAATAATCCTTTAGCACAGATCTGGAGAAGTGAAAAACATTCTGGCAAATGCACACAAACCCAATACGTTCCTTTCACCCATTGAGAAAATCTGAAAAATGACCTCTAAAACAAGAGCTATATCTCCGTAATGGATCACTTTATGAATAAACCACTCGCGTTTAAGGTAAAGGGGCTAAAAGCGGTTCTGGGTTTTCAACCGTTCGATCTGATTCAACACCGTTTTCCCAGAATCGCTCATGCAAAAACGTGACTCTGGAGTCAATTACGGGGCAGTTTTCTCTGGCAATAATGAAACCAACCCTAACTCTGAACAACAGGGGGTTTGAATTCTCCCTACAGGAGCTAGGAGATAACACACTGAGAGTTGCGCTAAGGGACAAGGGTTTGAACATAGTAGGTTTAGAGGTTTTCCCAAAAATCAACAAAGATAACCCTGGTAAGGAGGTAGGCATTGATGCAAAGTGTGCAAGGGGGTTGGAGGCTATCTCTGGCGTGCATAATTATCATATCAACTGTACAATTGAGAGTTTTACATAGCTGTTATACCCATCAAAGAATATTTCAACCATTAAACCATGTGCACAAGCAATGAAATCAAAGGTGAATACCAATCCGTGCCAACATTATGCTATACAAATCAAAACCCAAGTCAAAATGCGCCAATGTGTATAATCCATAGTTTAACCATGGTGCCAAAATGCTATTCGTATAGCTGACCAGCCTATAAATTATGAAAAGATTAACATAGGGATTACATCATATGTATATAAAAATTTAATCAAACCCCTATGCATTTCACAGGATTAACGATTAGGCAAGTCATAAAATGCAAATCCAAATCCTCAATTTCTTATAAATTCAATAAAATCAAGTTAAGCAATCAATATAAGAATGTCTAATGAGCATAATTCGAAAATCCTTACAGCCACATGATGATAAACAAAAGGTAAGTGCAGTAGATATATAGATAAAAAGATCATTACAGTTCAGATAGTGATCGAAATGTGACCTCGAAAGACTAAGTTTTCACGCTTACAGTCGTGAAAACAAACCGAAGATAGGTGTGAAAAAAGAGGCAAAGAATAAAAGCATCATTCATTTGAAAATTGCAACGAAAAATCAATGTTTGTGAAACATTGGTGTAGGCAGCTTATGAGACAATGAAAAAATGTGAATTGGCTGCCAACAAAGCTTCAAGCAGAAGGAGGCTATAACCTCCTTTGCAAGATCCAACCTTCCCTAGCACCACCCAACATCCATTTTTATAATAAGTACTTGAATATTCAAATCTTATTAATCTTCCTTGGATTCTGTTGCATATCGTCATTTACTTTCTTTGGCTTTGAATCTCTTATTGATATTCAAATTTCAAGCACAGAGACACCCCCTCTTTCAACAAGAATTTATGTTTATATAGTCTTGCAATGGTTATGTATAATTGAACAATTACACCTCTTCAATATAGGAATGTATCTCTTCATTATAAGTATGTTCCTTTTCAATATAATATATTAGTCATACTATTTTAATTAATACAATGTCAATGAATCATTCTTCCTTTTAGATTGTTTAGTCATGTTTTCAATTGGGTCAATAGATTTTTTAATATCATGATTTAATTCACTTTTTTTCTTACCATAGCTAAATACCACCATGGTTTTCAAATACCGTGTGCACATACCATGTGCTCTTTCAGTTTTTCCCTTTTTCTTTAGCTCCACTTTCACTTTTACCTTTTTCTTTATTCCACTTTCATATTTACTCATTTTTTACGTAAACTCCACTTCCACCTAACTTTTCAACTTTTGTTATTTATTAAAGTCATATTTATATTTAGTCCACTCTCATTTCCACCTTTGGGTAAACTTTGTTTCCACTTAAATTTTCCACTTTTGTACTGATTAAAGTGATACCAAGGTCACATTTATATTTAATCACTTGTTAACATTTGACATATATTTAATCACTTACTAACCTTTGACATATATTTTATCTTTTAAATGAATGACAACTTGTTCAACAATTGACTGCTTGAGTGGATCTAACCATTGGTGGCTGCTGGAAATTGTTTAGGTTTGAAGGGTTGTCCAACTTCAGCCTAGAAACGATTATGAACAAAACTTGCTACGAAATATCGACTATCGTGTTAATATGACAGAATCAAGGGTTCTTGGTGTTGCATCAACAAACTTCCCTTCGATTGCATCTGAAATGATAGTGCATGAGAAAGTATTCAAGAGGGAGACTCACTAGTATTAGTTATGTTCATCATGATACTATCTCAACAGAATATACAGTCACCAGGACAATTCGACTGGACTTTTGTAGTAATTGAAATTGTCTCATTCTTTTATTTTCATTCTTTCATTATTTCAAAGCACTCGACCAGGCGATGCTCTATATTCTAGTAGTCCACTATGTTCTTGTAACTTAGTATTCCTCTTGTTTTCACTGCAGTTACAATTCATACTCCACTATGGTACTTATTGTCTTCATGTTGACATCAATACCAACACAATATTTTCATCATTGTAGCAACCCATTGATATTAACCATACAACCTTGTTGGATTATTATGTTAAAGAGTGTTTCCTATATAATCTAAATCACTTATGTGTCCCCAACACTCTCAACCACTTAGTTCTCATTCAGGGGGTCCATGCCTCTTCATGTGTTTTCCATTCTGGTACACTTAATCAATTACACCATATACAAAGACATTTCTTTTGGCCCTCTATGAAATGCTAGATTGATTCTTTTACTAGGAACCACCCTCTTTGCAAACAACATAAGTACATGAATACAAAATATAGCTTGTATTGACAACTACCCAACTCTTATTGGCATTAGGAATCATTATCTATGGATTTTATTAGTGGTCTTCCAATGACACTCAAAATCACTATTTCATATTTGTGGTGGTGTACTGTCATTTTTTCAAAAAAGGGAAATCTTTATTCCTTGTACCAAGACCACTTCAAGACAATAGGCAGTTGAATTTTTTTTCTTCCTTGTTTGGTATCCTTTCAACCTCCCTCTGAACATTGTTTTTCATAAATATTCATTTTTCCTTATCATATTTTGGAATACTCTTTAGAAGTTATCACGGTTCCATCTTTTCTTTTATACTACCTTTCATCCACAAATAGATGGATAGATTGAAGTGGTCAATCGCAACATGGTGCACACCCTTGGTAGTTACTACATCAACAATAAATAATGGGATTCTTATTTACATTTTCTCCAATATACTTATAATCAATCTATCCATGTGTATACTGGCAATTCATCCTTCGAGGTCTATTGTGTTGACTAGCCATTGGCTCCTGGCGAGCCACTCATCACTCTTACTACTACTGTCTCACCTCACTGACACAATGAATAACAACATGTGTCCTCCTTTGTTCAGAATTTGGCTAGTATCCATTCTGAGGTCACTAATTCGCTTGGTGCCTCCTAGGCTCATTATGAATCTCTCAAGGATCTTCATTAGGTGTTTCTTAATTTTCATATTAGTGACCATGTTTGGTTTAATATGGATAGACAATGTTTTAAGGAGTAGTTCCATCACAAGCTCAATCTTATTGATTGTGGGCGTTATACTATTATTCAAAAATTAATGATGATGACTATCATTTATATTTACCTTCTCCATCGAGCATCCATTATGTTGTTAATGTTAATCATATCAAGCTATATAGTTGCTTAGTTTGAAAGAGAACATTCATGTCTTCTACCCAACCGGTAATATTCTATATTTTCAACAACCTTTTGACGCATATAGTGGATTGCACATATACACACATTTCACTCATCAAAATCAACATGGTTCTTATCTATTTGGGAACCAATCAACTTCCCACTCATGTTAAATGGATATCTCAGACTCTTTTTCACTAGGCCTTAGAAAAGTAGGGGCACTTTTTGCCAAAATAAAGAGGAGCTAATATGCCACATCTAACATTTCATAATTGATGCACATTATGAGTTAGTTGAAATCCAATAAATTCAGAAAAACCCTTGGGTGACGTGTAGTTTTTGTTATTTAGATATTGGGTACTTAAATTTCACTATGTCAAGTAACCTTAGATTGATCCTTTGTAAACCATTATAAAGTCATTGCTAGAGAAATAATGGATAAGAAATTTGTTTGAAGCCGATTCTTGCTACATCTCCCGATGTATACCTCTCTTGTCTATGTGCATCTCAGCATGTGATTTCTTTCCATGTAAACATTAATTCCTCATAATGAGAACAAACTCTTAGCCTCAAATTTCGAGTATATGAAAAAAATATATATACTTTATGGTCATTGTCCATTCATGGGTTTCCAATGTATAACCTCATGCATATCCTAAAACACTTATACACTTATTATACCTACCATAGGCAATGTATATAGCGATGGATGAGCGTTGAATATATATTACTTTACCGACTAAAAATTTATCCACGTTGTACATAGTTTTACTTTAGATGTTAGATTTTATTATTACTTTTAAATATTTAAATTCATTTATTTGTTTTTTATTGGCTATTGAACTTGAAGTCGTATTCTCTAGCCGTCCTCGGTATTGAGGACGACATTCTCCTTTATTATTTCAATCCAAAATTTAAATTGACAACCATATTTCTGTTCAATCAAACTATATTGTTTTCATGTTCATTAGATCAAATATTTATTATTAAAAATCAAAATAACTAGTATGAATTTCTCAAAAATAAACAAGATTATATAATTATAAATGTTAAGTTGAATGAGCTCATTCCTTCTAGGGACCTTTTGTTTTGCCATTATGTTGCCTCAAAACTGTCATAGATTTGCATCATTGCGGTCCGAGACCCATTGAAATGGAAAATTATTATAAAATATTTAAAACTATAGTTTAGAGTAGGAGAAATACCAAAAATGAATAGCTACTATTATATGTCATGCAATGTAATTTTGCTTATATTTTTACTGTCTTTGAACATTGTTGACCTGAGGCCGCCTTGAGAAAGACTTTTTTTTAATATTTTTTTATAAATATGTATAGAATGTATCAAGTTTTTAATATTTTTTATAAATATGTATAGAATGCAAATTTTGTTTTTAATATGGATTTTTATTTTAATATGATTTATTTTTTTAGTTATTTATGTATTTATTGAAATGTTTCATTTTCAATTACTTTTTCAAAATTTGGTAAATTAAAATTTTATAATTTTGAATGCTTATTGAAGTTAACAAACTAAAATTTTATAATTTTTATTACATTTTAGATTTTGATTTTTTTGAAAATTTCATAAACCTTTTAAACCACATTTTTAAGCAGTTAACTCATATTTTATAAATGATAAAATTATATTGTAAAATGGTGAAATGATTTCATAATTCTTTAAAAAACATTACAAGCATTCACTTTTGGAGTGTTGGATATTCATATTTAATGATTTATATAAATTTAATGCATTGGTAAATGTGTTAAAAAAAATTATATTTAACTAACTTAATGATTTGGTTTTAGAAGAACTTTAATTTAAAAAGAATTATATTTGACTAATTTAATGATTTTAGAAGAATTTTATTTTATTTTAATTTAATTTAATGACTTTAAAAAACACATCTTCTATGTTTTACATGAACACCTTATAATAAGAAATTAAGTGAGGATCAAACTCATAATAATAAGATATATCAGGAAAAACTTTAAATATGTATGGAATTAAATAAATATGAATTTTATTTTTATTCTTTTTAATTATGTTTATTTTTCAAACTTGCTTTCACATAACACCATGTTATGCAATTACAATCTCACAATCTTGCATAATTTGAGTTCATTCCAATCCTTATCTTTCCAATTCAAATTTAGTTTTGGGTGAGTCTATTATTTCACCCACCCTTATTATACCTGCATATAGCATTCCATATGAGTCTAGTATATAGCATTTCATATGCTATTGATCGTCTATTAGGTGGAGTTTGACTTGGTGGTCTTCAACGTCCTTTAATGAGTTGACTTAATGAGTTGACGCTTGTTGTTATTCATCTCGACTCATATGATGGATTCAATACAACTATTATTTTATTTTATTATACCTGCATAGTTGCAAGTATAAGCTATCATGCAACCTTAAGACTCACATATATGTGAAAAATATATGTAAATTTCCTTCATCAATATTTTGTTAATATACTTTATAATTTAATATACTTTAATACTTTGTTAATGTACATTTTAATATACTTTATGTATATTTATTATTTACTTTTTTTTTCATATTTCTACATTTATTAATTACATCTATAATTAATAAATATAAATGTAAGATATTTTAAAATTAGCATTTTAATTTAAGTGATCTTCTCGAATACAAAAGCAACCACATCTTTACAGCCTTGTCCCGCCTTTTAAAAATTAGCATGTCCCAACCTATGAAAGAACAAGAATGCGCATACGAGATATTTACAGTCTTCCACCTTTACAGCCCCATGTTTATCAGAAAACCGTTGGCTTCGCTGAACGTCTACGCAACCATCCCAAAATCTTCGAATAAGAAGATGACGACTCTATCCCACCATCATAAGAAATAAGAAATAAGAAGATGACGACTCTATCCCACCATCAGAAAGTAATAAACGGCCCTTGGCAACAAGAAGTCCAAACGATGGATCCTATCAGCTTCTTCTGCCTGATCAATTAGTTGTTGGGTTGCCCTAAATTTGCTAGTGTGGGACGCAGCGGATCGTCTAGTCCAGCCTACGCCAGCAATTACATCAATCCCATTACAGTATATTTCACAGGTTGTCACGAACTAAATTATGCAGAACAGTAAAGGAGCTTGTATGGTTGTTGTTGTTAGATACCATCTCTTTGTTGGCTTCCAGTTGTTACAGTACACGTCGATTTCAATTTTTCAGTCAGCAAAAGCAATGAATGGTCACAAGAATTCACTCGCTGACTTATGTCCTTCTGACAGTTATCTTCATGCCTTTGCAGCATGGGTATCAGAGATGCTGTTCTGCAACTATAGGTTGGTTGTTTCTTATCACTTTCTTCACTTTCATGTTGAATGGTGGATCTACAGAGTACTTGTGAGACAAACGACAAACCTGCCAGCTCCAACTTTAGAGACGAGAGTATTCCTATCACGACCTTTCAACTGGCCAAGGGAAGTGTATTGACGACCTTTGATATCGCCAAAGGATGAGATGAGCTCTGGCAAGAGGCATCAACACAATACAAAAGTCATTCGTTTCCCCATACCGGCGATATTAGAATAATTTTAACACAATTCAAAATTAAAGTAACCACTTAATCTATTATCTATAATAAGCTTAGGTCTATCTCAATTATCCATCTAAATAGTCATCGAATTCTTTGATCGAATTCTTTGAGGTGCAAACTTTTTTTTTGAGCATGTAAAACTTGAGGAAAGTTTTACTCCTAAAGAGATTTAATCTACATATCAAGTGTATATTGAGTACGGAAGAAGTTGCATCTCCCGCATAGTGAGTGATACACCATTCAAATGTTTTAACCATAAGAATGTTTTTACTTTCAGTTGTTACATACATATATAAAGTTGATATTGAAATATTTACTTGTTAAATATATTTTTAAATACCATAAGCATGGAAGGAATTACACATCTCTCTCATATGGGGATTTAGAAAGCACCTATCCCTGGAATAAGAAATTATTTTTGAGGCATGTGCAAGCTAATTATGGTTAGCTTTTCGAATATATTATTTTTGTTTATAGAAATTGTGAATAAGTATATGACATTTTAGTTTTTCTAACAATGGTATGTTATTTTTTAACCTATTAGTAGTATATTTGTTCCCTCCATTAAATGAATGTTTGATGAAGTGGCTAGTCCAAGATCACACGAGTTAGTGGGAGAAGGGAAAGCTTCAAGATCCTCTGAGTTAAAACTTCCAAATTTTCCTAAAGAAAAAAGAAGAAACGACAAGAAAATCCATGCCTTTTCGTGTATAAGGCAAGTTTCAAGCCCTCGGGTGCTTATCAGGGGTCAAAAGGGGCTTATTGCGCCCCAAAAGAGCCTAAGCGCAAATAACCCAGGGGGGCTTATCACAAGACTAAGGCCTAAAAGTCAGGCTACAACAAATTTTTGGACCTTGGAAGATCGACGACTATCATACGCCATTAGACTCACCAAGGAAATCCTAAATCAATGGTCTTCGAAGTCCCTATGTCGAAGTCTCATATGGATCTAAGCCTCATCTTCTCTAAGGGTGAACCCATGATGGATGATCCAAATTTTCTCTCAAACCTCTTTTGAAAGGGGGGCAATCAATGTTCTAGATCTCATCACGCCATCAATCATTCTTAAAAGAGATCAACAATTCAAATTTGATCCATAGGCCCAATGTGTCAACTCAACATTACACGTGGCCAACCAATAGAGCACTATTAGATCCAATCATAAGCTTCCAAGAGAACATGTGGAACCCACCACATAGAAAGTTAAATATCCTAAATCTAGGTGACATGTTTCACGTTGGCCTACCATCTCAGCATCATTGTTGGTCAATAGAAAGACACCACTTGCCTAAGCTGGTGTCAGCGTGATAATGTTCATGTCTTAGATGATATTTTTTTTTTACCATGGCACAATGAATGAATCTCGTTTGATATCCTGTTTCTCTTATCGACGATCTAGATTTGATCTTATCTATAGCTCCTGATCGAAGGTCATCGAAGTTTCTCATGGGTCCTGGCTCTAGATATCTCTGATGTGTGCACCCCTGAAAGTCTAGATTTCATAAAGGAGAGTGATATCAACGGTCTAAGATCCATCGCGGTTTATCTCTCGCTTAAAGTAATGACGAAAGGACACAGGTCCCCATTGACGTATGCATGAAGTCACTCCTAGTAGGGTACCTTTCAAACCAATCAAAATTTTTCTTGTGGAAAGGTGGAACCCACCAAAGGCATCCCAAAGAATATCAAATATGACATCTCCTTGCCACATTAGCGCCAACGTGGTTCAATAGTAAGGTTCCACACATCCATGATGACGTGGACGTGACCATCTATTTCTTAGTCATTTTTGAGTTCTTGGTCAAGCCAGATCGATGACTCTCATGCATCGTCAGACATCCCTACACAAATCCACATCAATGGTTGAGATTTACTCTCAATGTCCCCTCATCAAAGTTATGTTTGATGTCTAGACCCCAACCACTCTGATTTCCATCTCTCATGGATGGTCCAGATCTACTCTTGGATATTTTTCAAAGTGGGGAAAATCAATGGCTCAGATCTAGTCCCAAGTGTCATGTCATCCTACTAGAAAATCACTGTCAGAGCCAATCAGAAGCTACGACATGGACAGGTTGAATTCGCTAGATACACAAGCCAAAATATCAAAATTGGGTGACACATGTCACACCTATTTTGCACATCAATGCCAACATAGAATTGTGAGAAGGTGCCTCATGTCCAGAGTGACGCCAACGTATTATTATTTTTTTTTTAGTTGATTTTTGGGTTCTTGGTTGAGCTAGATTGACAACTCTCATGCATTGTCAGATTACCCCTCGCATATCCAGATCGATGGTTGAGATTTTCTCTTAGACTCCCCTCGTCGACATCATGTTCAAAGACCATTCCCTGGCCACTCTAATGGGTCACCTCCAACACTTAGTCTTGATATTCTCTCATACCTTTTTCAACTAGGATTGATCAATGGTCTAGATCTACTCCCAGGTATGAAATCCCACCGGTCAAGTGTTACATCATCCCGCCAAAAAAGCATTTTTAGAGCCCATCCAGAGCCTCCACATGGACATGTGGAAACCAATGGATGCAGAAGTAAATGTATCAAAACCATCTCACACGTTTCTCACATGTCTGCCATGTCAGCCTCATCGAGGGCAAGTGAAAATCCCCCACATTTCCAAGGTGACGTTAACACGATATATTTTCCTTAGCCAATTTTTTACCCATGGTCGAGCTCGATCGATGGCCCCCTGGCCATCTCCAACACTTCAATCGACAACCCAAATTTTCTCTTAGACCTCCTACAAGCATAGCCGATCAACAATCCAAATCTAGTCACACACCCACTTTCAAATCAATGGTCAAGATTGATCGATCTACAAGTAAGCCATCAGGCCTAAAACTTCTCAGGTCAATGGAAACGATAGCTCTCCGAGATTGATCTGATGGTTGTTGATTTTTCACCTTTGCAAACCTTGATTGCCCTGATGGTTGACCTCAATCAAGGACTAATATTACTCGCTGAGACTTATCCGATGGTGGTTGAGTTTTGTGATTTCTGCAAATTTGATTTTGATCATCTAGCCAACAAAAAAAATGATTACAAGCATTCGAAGGGGGGAAATGGAAACAATATTTTTCCTGACAAATCTCCATCTGCTCCATGATATTAGCACATAAGAATCCATATAGGTAAAAGTAATAAATTTTGACCAGGGGAGAAACCATCCAAAAATTAAGAAGCTAGAAATGATTTCAAGAAGATGGAAGTGGCTTCAAGAAGTAGTTTAGGGCATGAGTGAGAGGTATAAAAGAGAATGTAGGCCCCCATTCTCAAGGTCAACACTTTGGGGAGTTAAAGAGTTTATTGTAACCATAGTTGTTCAACTATAGAAGCCATGACCATAGTCAATTGATAAATGCAGTAGGAAAATAGAGATTCATCCCCTGCATTTTAGTTTTAGTCTGTAATTCCTCATTTTGTTGTATATCTCTTCTTGTAAAGAATATCCTATCATTCTTCCTTTTCTTGTATCAAATATGATTTATAAAATCTTAGACAACATTCCATTCCTCATATTTAGTGTTATTGTATGATGTTTGGTTATGATATAGAAGTGATTTCCTCTGAATGTATGACGATTTCTTGTCATTTC
This sequence comes from Picea glauca, assembly GCA_000966675.3. NCBI lineage: Eukaryota > Viridiplantae > Streptophyta > Pinopsida > Pinales > Pinaceae > Picea > Picea glauca. Next base: position 192,765 of record JZKD02S2260158.1, read on the forward strand.
TTTGTGGATTTAAATGATATGTAGAGGGTACCTTCATGTATTTGAGTATATGAATTGATGTTATCTATTTAAAAAATGTTTTATAAATCTGTATACATATGTTAGAGATGTTGAATTCTTAATTTCTCATCACAATATTCCTTTTCCATAAGCGACATGATTAATTCTCACCAATGCCTTGTATGTTTATCTTGTTCATCTTCTAATTCAACACTTCATTCTCCTTTTAAACCTTGATTATATGAAACACTCGTCGACACATAGTTGTAATAGTTGAGAACATTTTTCATATGATATGAGAGTATTTAAGGTCCTATAATTTTATAATCGAAAGAGAGAGAAAGAGGGGGAAACTTCCCAAATATTTCACAATTACCTTACTAAAAATCTAGCCTTAACATTCATCTCGAGTCTTGGCCCTTGGGTTTCCTTAACATCATTCCAAAAACAACCTGAAACATCTTGAGGGATAACAAAACCAAAATATGAGGTGTATGTCTCCATTAGTGCATATGTTGAGTACCTTAACGATGGAATTTCCTTCAAAACATTAGTATGATTGTAGATAACTGATTATTTCAATGCAGTGTATTTTTTCAAAATTTATTCAATATATCCTTCAAATTACAATGCCTTCTCTTAGTGTAGGCTATGAGAGTCACAATTTTATTTTTTTTAGATTTTAGATAACATTCTCTTGTAATGCTCTGTATAACTTATTTTAAAGATGGTTAAGATGCTAAAAATTTATAGCATAACTAAAAGAGGTATGTATTTTTTGATTGTGATATATGTCAAGAAAAAAATATATTAAATATAGTAAATTATATTTATTTATTTTTTAAATTATATATTTGGAATCTTCATAGTCGACACTATTTCTCTATGTAGTTTCATTGACAATATATTTGGGTAGCCTATAGAAATATAATGTCAAAAAAAGATGTATAGAGAGGTATTCTTTTAGGGTCCTAACCCGCACATAGGTAGGACAATATATTCGGATGTAATAAAGGTCAATATTAATAAGGCCTTGCAATAAAATAGAATAAGTCGAATGTAAGAATACCTAATAGAAGCTTTCACTTCTAGAAGGATATTCCTCTAGATGCTTCTTTTGATAGACACATTTAGTATAAATAACTGTCAAGGGTATGAGAACCCTAGCTTGGAGATTATTGTAATAGAGCTTTGCTCGACTGGAGGTTGCCCCCTCAAAGAGGCCCATGAACATTGCTCTCAGAATCAAAGAGTTATTTCTGTTGTTATTCTTATATCATTTCAGTGTTGTTGTGGTGATTATTCTGGTTATATTGTTGTTATTCTTCCATTTCTGCCATTTTATTTTTGTTCTGCATACTTTTTATATCTGATATATTACAAGTGGTATCAAAGAACTTTCCTTGGCATAAATTGTGGGTAACTTTTTTCATAGTAGAGACATATTCCGACGCCTTTAAGCCACAGAGATCTGTCCTTACGTGCATAAACCCGCGGTTGAGAGATTCATACACGCAGGAAATACAAGTAGTTATTAAGCACACATATGTTGGCCACCCTTGTAACCCCTGTTGGTACCCCTTTGAGTGGTAGCGCATCAGACAACACCTGTGTATGGATCGACCAAGATTTTCCTGAAGCCCTCTTTAGATAAATCGATCAACCACCTAACTGCTATAGTGCCACCGAGAACAAAACTCAGGAAGATACTCTCTAGTACCTGGGTAGTAAGGTAGTACGGCTAAGGGTACGGTCTATCCTCCTTAGTTAGTGCCCTAAGATATTGGGCCGAGTACTACTATTGGACCCCACATGTATATCAGAAAGATATAGCACAGGGAAAACCCTTGTCTGTAGAACCCTTGAATACCTAACCCTCAGGGACAAAAACATAAACAAATTAAAACAGACAAGATCTATTTCCATGCAATTGTGTTTGGGTTGCCAAGTAAATACACATTTCTTTCTTGTTAAGCATTTGGGCATTTACTAACTCCGCAGGTGTAAAAATAAATAAATAAAATAAGTCTAGAATTTTTTTCACCATTATTTGAGACCCATTCCATTGGATTCATCTCTTCACCCTTATCACATTCATACATATCATTTTTGGGCAAAATTTTTGGCCCCGCCCGCCCCTTTTCAGTTCCCTGATCCTCATGGCCCATACTCATAGCCATGACTTGAAATATCGCTTCAACACCTTGCAATCTAGTCTCATCGAGACCCAACAAGAAGTGAAACACCTAAGTTCCAATGTTGTCACCATCAATACAACCATACAGTCCTCAATGGAGGAAATCAAACAAGACCTTGCCACCCAGCTTGAATCTGTCTTTTTGGCACTCTGCACCAAACTGCATATCCCTACAGATAACCCTTCCTCTTCCTCACCTCCACATACTAAAGGTGAACATTCCTCTCATTCCCATAACTTTCAGAACCATCACTTTCAACGTGATGTACGCCTCCCACGGGTGGATGTGACCAAATTTGATGGCTTGGACCCCACTAGTTGGGTAACCCAAATGGAACATTATTTCTCTTTATACGACATTACAGATGACTTGGCCAAACTCCGGTATGGTGTTCTCCATTTAGATCAAGAACGTTGGCAATGGTGGCAATGAAGAAAAACTTCTCGTCAAGGGTATATTTCTTGGACACACTTTGTTGCAGAGATTTATGAACACTTTGACACTGACAAAAATCATTTGGGTCATTTGACAAAGTTGAAACAATCAGGAACAGTGGAAGACTTTATAGCTTCCTTTGAGCGCCTAGATTTTCAGACAGAGGGCACGTTTGATGACTTTTTCTGAGAATGTTTTATCAGTGGCCTCAAGGATGAGATTCAGGCCCATGTCCTCATGGCTTGGCCTCAAAGTTGGGTAGAGGCTACTAAAAGAGATAAATAAGCACAATAGGTTGTATCTTCTCAAAATTAAAAACCCTCCTTTATCCCTCTCCCTAAACCAGTAAATCCCACTACTCCCTCTGCTCCACTAAAGATCCAAAAATTGACCAGGGATGAAATGGCTAACTTCCAACTCAAAGGCCTTTGTTATAATTGTGATGAAAAATATTTCCTAGGCCACAAGTGTAAGGAACACAATCTTTTTATGTCCATCTCCGAGGATATTTTGGAAGAGGATATTGAAACTCCCCTTATGTCTGAGTCACTTGAAACCCTCGACATAACCCCTCCCTAAAACCCTCCGGAAGTAGAACCGATCATTTCCCTCAATGTTCTCACTGGCTTCTTCACTCCTTAAACCCTCAAGATAATCAGTTACATCAAGCATCAGAAGGTCATCATTCTAGTTGATAGTGGAAGCACCCATAATTTCATTCATTGCCACATTGCCCAAGAAACTCATTGCTACATCCATGCCTTCAATAACTTCCAAATCATGATTGTCAATGGTGGCTCCATGAAATGTGGAGGGTATTGTGAAAATGTGTGTCTCCAAATTGGTGACTACCACATGAAATATCATAGGTTTGCTATCGACATGGGCGATTGTGACATTGTGTTGGGTGAAGATTGGCTAAGGACTTTGGGTCCCATTCTCATGGATTTTAAGGATTTAACCATGCAATTTGACCAGGAGGGCCACCAATATAAGTTCCAAGGCATCACCATCGGTTCACCTAAGATCATTAGTTCCCATCACATAGAAAAGATGCTAAAAATGGGTCATTCTTGTGTTATTTCTCAACTCCATGCCATACAAGCAACATAAACACCATCGGTGCCACAAGACCTCCAAGCCATCCTTTCTAAACATCAAGTGGTATTTTCCACTCCCCAGGGACTCCCTCCTTCATGTGGTGTTCATGATCATTCCATTCCCCTTATACCCAGAAGCCTTCCTCCCAATATTCGTCTGTATCATCACCCCTTTTCCCAAAAAAATGAAATTGAGAAAATGGTGCAGGAACTCCTTAATGCAGGCATTATCCACCCTACTACGAGCCCCTATTATTCTCCTATGGTCATGGTCTTGAAGAAAGAAGGTTCTTAGCAAATGTGTCTTGACTTCCATGCCCTCAACAAACTTACCATTAAAGACAAATTTCCCATTCCTGTCATTGATGACCTCATGGATGAACTGAGTGGCACCCAATTCTTTACTAAACTTGATCTTCATTCAGGCTACCACCAGATACATATGAAAGAGGCATACATTCCCAAGACTTCCTTTAGAACTCATGAGGGCCACTATGATTTTTTGGTCATGCCCTTTGGCTTGTGTAATGCCCCCTCCACCTTCCAAAGCCTCATAAATCATGTCTTCCATCCTTTTCTCCATTATTTTGTCTTAGTTTTCTTTGATGATATCCTCATATATAGCAAGAGCTGGACCAAACATCTTGCTCAAGTGGATCGAGTTCTCCATCTACTCTCTCAGCACCAACTTTTCCTGAAACAGTCTAAATGTGCTTTTGGCACCTCAGAAGTAGAGTACTGGGGTCATCTAGTTGGAAAGGATAGCATTAGGGTGGATCCTACAAATATTGAAGCTATGCAATACTAGCCTCACCCAAAGACTCTCAAAATATTGTGTGCATTTCTGGGCTTAACAAGTTATTATCGCAAGTTTGTTAAGAATTACGAAAACATTGCATCACCTCTCACTACTCTCTTAAAAAAGAACTCTTCCACTTGGACTCCAGCTACTGCTCAAGATTTTCAAACCTTGAAGATGTCCATGTGCACCACTCCAATCTTGGACCTTCCTAATTTTACAAAGGCCTTTGTCTTGGAATGTGATTCTTTAGGGAAAAGAATTGGTGTTTTCCTTATGCAAGAGGGTTGGCCTTTGGCCTTTACAAGCAAGAAACTATTTGAAAGAAATCTGCGAAAATCTATCTATGAAAAGGAAATGTTAGATATTCTGCATGTTGTTGATTTGTGGTTCCCTTATCTATTGGGGAAACACTTCCAAAGTAAGACATACCATCAAATCCTCAAGTATTTTATGGAACAACGCATTTCCTCCCCGGAGCAACAAAAATGGGTAACTAAGCTATTTGGCTATGATTATGAGATCATTTACAAGAAAGGAAAAGAAAATGTGGTTGCAGATGCACCTTCTTGCAAATATGAAGATGAAGGATCCCTTTTTCTCTTTCCTTCATTGTACCAGATTGGCTCCAATCCATTCTCCAGGAATGGCTACAAGATCCCAAAAGTTTGCAGTTGATCCAACAAATGTAGTTGAGTGCTCTAGCTCCCCCAGGGTAGTCTTGGCTCCATGATGAGCTTTGATACAAAGTTCATTTGTATTTAACTAAAAAATCAAAGCTTAAATCCATGGTACTTTTTGAGCTTCATGTTACACCGACAGCAGGGCACTCCAAGTTCACCAAAACCTATGACAGGGTCAAACGTTCTTTTTTCTGGGATGGTATGAAATAGGGCATTCATAATTTTGTCGCCGAATGTGATGTTTGCCAACACAACAAGGGAGAAATAGTCAAATCTTTGGGCACACTACAACTGCTCCCGATTCCACCTGCTATTTGGAAAAACATCTCTATGGATTTTATTACAGGCTTACCCATTTCGGGAAATAAATTAGTCATCATGGTGGTTGTTGATCACCTTTCCAAGTATGCTCATTTCTTCACTCTTCAACACCAGTTTATAGCATCCATGGTGGCTCATATTTTCATGGATCAGGTAGTCAATCTTCATGGCATGCCACACTCTATTGTTTCTGATAGCGACCCAACTTTCACAAGCAATTTTTGGCAAGAACTGTTCAAGCTACAAAGCACCCAATTGCATATCAGTACAACTTATCATCCCCAGACTGATGGTCAAACAGAAGTTGTCAACAAGTGTTTGGAAACATATTTGAGGTGTTTTTCCTCAGAAAAGAAAAATCAGTGGGCTCAATGGTCACCCCTTGTTGAATGGTGGCACAACACTTCATACCATACATCTACACGCATGAATCCTTTTGAAGTGGTATATGGATAGAATCCACCTTCAGTTCTCTCATACTTACCTGGTGTCTCGAAGGTCCAAGCGGTTGACCAAACACTTACAGTTCGAGAGGCTATTCTCTATACCCTCAAAGAGAATTTGGTCATGGTACAAAATCACATGAAGAAACAAGCAGATCAAGGTCACTCTGAACGTCAATTTGAATAAGGGGATCATGTGTTTCTTCACCTGCAACCTTACAAGCATAATTCCCTCAAGGCCAAACATTGTCAGAAGCTAGAACCCAAATTTTATGGTCCTTACACAGTTCTCAAGCATGTGGAACAGGTGGTGTATAAGTTAGCTTTTCCCAGTCATTCGAAGCTACATCTTTTTTTTCATGTTTCCTTCTTAAAGAAGATGATCGAAACTAAGTGCCAAATTCAAACCAACCTTATTGAGTTAGTTGAAGAAGGATCCATTTAGCTATAGCCACAAGCAATTTTGGACCAACGTGAGCATTGCCTGTGTCAGAGAACCATCAAGGAAGTGTTAATCTAGTGGAAAGATACAACTCTAATAGATTCCACTTGGGAACCAACTACCATTCTGATCCGGATTTATGTAGGAACACAATGAAATACAGAAATACACATAAACACAGAGATGCAGTGGAAATAAGACTTCATTTCATTAATAACAATGACTGAAAAATGCTTACAGACAGAATGTAAATAAACTAGCTAAGGCGCTGGTAGCTTATCTCTGAGAAGAGATGTGGCTCCTACTCGCATCCATCAGAAGAAGATTACAATGAGGCTCTAGAGGCCTTTTTACAATAGACGAGAATGCCAAAAGTCATAGACATCCCAAAACCTAACCCTAGGAGATGAAGCGCCAAAAGTCATGTGGGCCCCGTTTGGGTAAGCTAGTACATCAACTTCCCGGGGTCGTAACTTTTGCATACGATCTCCGTTTTAGGTGTG
>JZKD02S2260158.1:205117-215761 GCA_000966675.3 Picea glauca
TCTATCTATCTATCTCTATCTCCCCCTATTTCTCTCTCCTCATTGTCGCTCTCTCTCTCTCTCTCTCTCTATCCCCCCTCTTTCTCTTTTCCACTCACTCTACCTCCCTCTCTCTCTCTCTACCCCTTCCCATTCTCTCTCACACTCTCCACATCTTTTCTAGTATTGTTGTCTCTCTCCTACTCTTTTTGGATTAGTGGGTAAAAATACAATTGGGTAATGAAATATAGACAATTTCATGGGGTTAATTGAAACAAATGTTTCACCTCATTGGAAACTTATGTTACCCCTTTTTTACTCCTTCGAGTAGTACTGCATCAGGAAAGATACGTGCATGACCATCACTCCCATGTACCATCAGTTATATAGGGAGTCCCCTAGGTCCCACCAACCCTTCCTGACATTTTTATATAAAACCTATCCCATTGACTTCCCCTTGTTACCCTAATCACAATGGTATATATCACTTATCTTCCTTTTTTCAATGGACTCACTCCCCATCCCTGGAACAACAACTTTCCAAATGGCCACCACTCTCACCAAATTACTACAATATGACATAAAACATAACAAGGAAACCATCCATAAAATGTCTTTTGACTTTGACCACTTCAAGGACCAAGTTAGGAATGAATTTTCCAAATTTAATGGCCAACTTAACAAATTCAAGGGAAAATTCGACACCATCAATGCCACTCTCAACTATTTGTTGAATCGATCCTAGCCCCCCCCTTTACCTGACCAACCCTCCCACGTAAATGGTGTTGAATCCTCCAATGCTACGGCCTTTCATTTAAACCCCTTTCATCATGACCCCCATATTCCCTAAGTTGAGGTCAATAAATTTTATGGCTCCAATCCCATGGGTTGGGTGACCCAATACTTTTCATTACATGGCATTGCTGATGAGTTCACAAAAAAATCATTATGGTTTTCTCTATTCAGATCCTGGATGCTAGAAATGGTGGAAACAACGTAAAATTGCATGCCAGGGGTATGTTTCTTGGACCCAATTTGTTGCATGGATTTATGAATGTTTTGACACTAAAACCCACCATTAATGTTGTTTTACCAAGTTCAAATAGTATGGAATAGTTGAAGACTTTATAACTACCTTTAAGCACATGGATTTTAGAACAGAGGGATTGAAAAATGCGTTAGTCGGGGAATGTTTTATCAGTGGTAGAAAGGATGAAATCCATTCCCGGATCATCATGGCTCACTCCCAGACTTGGTTTGATCCAGGATGATTCAAGAATGCCCACAGAGTTCCAAGAAGATATGGAACATCCACATAGGTCTAAAATGGTTCATAAATGCTCAGAATTCAAATGCTTCAAATTTTATTGAAAACACCATCAATGCGTAGAGCTCGACGATATCTTTCCAATGATGCAAATTTTTCCTCAAACAAAGTTCGTCTGAAAAAGTTACTAGTGGTAAAAGTCAAATTCAAAGGAGTAAAAGGGTGACACATGTCACCATTGCAAGGGTGACACATGGAACTACTATACAGGTGATGTGGCCAAACCCCAAGGTGTCATGTGGACTAATTGTACAGTGACTAGGAAGTTGAGTTGCCATTCGGTGGACAAATTTCTAAATGTCATGTGGCATTGGAGAGCAAATGAGAGGCTGCCATGTGGTAGCCTCTCATTAGCCAATATTTCTTAATATGTGTTAAAATTTATTGATTTAATGGGGGTCAAACTTGTGACCTCTATAACCTCCATAAGCCTTAACATAGTCTCCACTACCACGCTACACAATAGTTCTTAACCTATAAGTGGAAAACAATATATATGTATTTATGTAAAGGTTCATTTGTTTGGCTAAAGGGTCGAGGGCCTATGCCTTCAACCCTTATCCCTTATTCCATTTCCATACCATGTAACCATTCCATTAGGACATGGGGCTATCACACAAATTCATGCCGGAGTTACACTTATATATGGTGTTTATAACATATAGTTATATGTGTTATAACAATATAACATAATCCCAAAAATAGTACGGAGGGTTTTAAGCTATGTATTATATATAGTAAATGCACCAATAGAAATACAAGGTATATATGGCGGTTAGTGGGAATGGAACCCCGACTCGCCAACTATAACAAAGACTTAAACAACCTCCGCTAACCAACTATCCATTATTCTTGGTTATTTATAGCTATGTAACAAAATATAATTAAAGGTTTTCCATACGTTTTAAAGGTGGTTAAGGGGAATGTGGACTAAGGTAGAACACACACAATCAACGTATATTGGCCTCATAATTCATGCCCAAGGGTAGACAAGTTTTGAGGTTACACTATAAAGCATACTGAGGAGTACCTTGACATAATTTCAAGTATTTTATATCTATTTTGCACGATTTTTTGTCAGGAATCCAATGGTGCACTCGGTTTCTTCATTTGAGAAACAAGTAAAAAGGTCATTGTAAAACACAAGAATTTGAGCATTAATATAAAAAGTCTCTATTAGAAGCGGAGGAGAGAGGTATCCCAAATTGGTTGAACTTTGCTTTTTCCAACTTGTGTATGTGATTTTATTATTTTTGTTCATTTCAAGTTTAATTATTTTCAATTTATTTATCGTTAAAGTTGATTTGGATAGATAATTTCTTCACATGTAATTTGCAAAATAGTCAAGGAATCATTTTATTTTGAAGGTCAAGAAGATGTTTATGTGTATTTAAAATTATCAACATCTAAGGATTTTTCCTATCAAGTTGGCATCAGAGCAAGTTTGACAAGTATTTTTCAAGTGAATTCGTACAAGAGCCAAACTGAAACTTGTTAAAGGAAAACATGCAAGTTATAAGTCTGAAATTGGAAAGTGATTTTGATGACATATGTTGGCTTCGGAGAAAGGAGAAGAATAAGATTATGCCATGAGTCATGAAGAGATTATAGATACCCTTAAATCACTAAAAGAAACAATATATTAGTTAGAACAAAGAATTCAAAATCCTACAAGTAGAGAATATTCTGTAAAAGGAGAAGGAGGAGGTGAAGGAAGTGGACCTTCAGAACCAACTTCCCAGTCCTCATCATCATCATCAATTTATTCTTAAGAAAGTTAAATTTATTCTCATCGAAAGAATTCCTCTAACAACTCTGAGCATAATATTCCATTACTAAAATTAGATGTTAAGTTAGAGTTTCCAACCTATGATGGAGAATTGAATGTTGAGAAATTGGACAATTGGATCAAGCAAATAGAGGTATATTATAGGGTTTAAAGGATCATGGATGAGGCTACAAAGATACAATTAGTTGGTATTTGACTAAGTGGCACTGTCTTAATATGGTGGGAGAGTAAGATGCAATTTTATCTTATTAAAAAGTGTAAAGTAACATCTTCCCGAGATAAGTTTACTAAGGCTACAAGGAAACAACTCTATCCACTATAAAATATGCAAACGGCAATGATTAAGTGGCATCATCTAAGACAGGGTAAGGGCCAAAATATTCAAGAAAATACACAAGAATTCAAAAAGAAGGAATTATCCCTAGGAATTCCATTGTATACTCATAAAACTATTCTGAAGGATAATGGTGGCATGCATTCATATCTCCAACACACTATTCTAATGTTTATCCCTACTAACATTGACAAGGTGTCAGTGCAAGATACACATCTAAAAGATATTAAGGGTAAACATGAGAGAGAAGATAAGAAGTCATTCAAGTTCGAGAAGAAATCAAAATGTGAATAGAAGAGTAAGAAATTAGTCACAATGAAGAAATATGAGGGGATACCTACATGTTCCCACTGTACGAGAAAGGGACATGAGCAATCACAGTGTTGGAAGTTGCATCTAGATCTACGACTGAAGAAATTCAAGGATAAAGGGAAGAAGAAGAATGTTGCATTATCTCATCAGGATTTAGGGTCAAAATACGAATATTAATCTAATATCATGGCCATAGGAAGTAAATATATATCAACTATCAAATAAATCCTTTAGGTAAATCTACCAATATAGAAAGTGATATTGATTAGAAGAGAAGGAGCGAGATTTTTCATGTAAGATTTATAGTAAAGCATATTAATGTAGATACTTTATTTGATAGTGGATCTCAAGTTAATCTAATATTTGAAGAAATTTTTAAGAAGTTGGGATTGAAAATGACACCTCACAAAAATCCATATCCATTAGGTTGGGACGATGCTAAATTGAAGGTAACAAAGCAATATAAGATCAGGTTTGCAATTATAGCTAAGTTCTTTGATGAGGTTGATTTAGATGTTGTGCCTCTTGAAATCTATGGCATTATCTTGGATAGTCCATATCTATTTGATAGGTAGGATGTGTTTTATCGAGAAGGAAATAAACATCACCTTCTCAAGGATGGGGTTCAATATATTGTTAGATCTCATCGTATAAAGCATGTCAAGACAATATTTGAACTTTTGAAGAAGGATAAGTTGTATATCAAGTTATCTAAATTTGAATTTGTCAAAAATTCTCTGGTATATTTGTGTTACATTATAGGGAATGGAAATTAAAGATAGATCCCGCAAAGGTAAAAGTCATTGTGAAATGGCCCATGCCAACTACTTCCACCAAAGTTAGGATATTTTTATGAGTAGTATAGTACTAGAGGAAATTCATTGCTAATTTCTCATACATAGCAACACCTCTACATCCATTAACAAGTGTTAAGTAGGTCTTTCAATGGGGAGGAAAGAAATAGAATACCTTCGATACATTGAAGGAAAATATAAGAACCACATGTATATTGGTTCTACTAGATCTACAATATCCATTTGAAATTCAAGATGATGCAAGAGGATATTCCATGGGTGTAGTCTTGATGCAACAAGGTAAATATATATGTTATCATTTTGAGACTTTCACTTAAGATGTGATTAACTATCCAACATATGATAAGAAATTGTATGCATTGATACAAAGTGTAAATAAATGGAAGCATTACTTAATGGGAAAGGAAATGATAATTCATATAGATCATTTGTCATTACATTATTTTCAATCGCAAACCAAGATACAACAGTCAAGACACTTTAGGTGGATGGGTTTTCTATAATAGTTTCATCTGGTAATCAAGTATAAGAAGGGTATTCATAATAATGTTACATATATGTTGTCAATAAAAGTACTTAATGCATCCACAATACTCATGTATAGTGATTTATCACATGAAATATATGCAAAACAATATGCTAGGGGTGATGATTTTAAATATAGTTGCACAATTACAAAGGTATTGTTATTGCCCTCGAATAAATGAGACAATTTCCAAGTATATTAAAGGGTGTGTCATGTGTGCCACAAGTAAGCCTAGGAATCGAAACCTAGGATTATATACACCACTTCCGATACCTTCATAGCCACGGGAAATTATTTCCATGGACTTTGTAGGGGGCTTTTCGATGTCCAAGACATGTCATGATTATCTATATATCATGGTGGACATATTCAACAGGATGTGTATTATAATTCCATGTAAGAAACAAGTCATAGATAAACAAACAACACATATGTTCTTTGCTAATGTATGGGCTCATTTTGGACTTCCAACATCTATCATATTAGATCAAGGCTTTCCCTTTTTGGCAAAGTTTTGGTCTCATTTATGGGATCTAATGGACACTAAGTTGAAGAAGGGAATGGATTTTCATATGTAGACAGATGGATAGACAAAGGTGTTGAACATAACAGCGATACATATACTTCGAGGATATTGCAACAAGAATCCTAAATTATGGGATGAATAGTTATCTTATATCCATCATGCCTATAATCATTCCATGCATTCATGTACTCAGAAAACTCCTTTTGAAGTATGTTTGGGGGACTTGCCTAAATCACCTATGGAATTTTCCTTTGGAGAAGAAGGTAAACAAGATGTACAAGATGATATAGATAAAGATAAAAGGTTTATTCAAAATATTCAACTGGTACATCAAGAAACACATGAACAATTGGAGAAGAGCCAAGCCAAGTATAAGGAAAAGAATGGAAAACATTGGGTTGTTCATCAGTTTTAAGTCGGTGATCAAGTATGGTTACATATAAAAAAAGATAGAATGAATGGTGAAGGTAAAAAACTAATTTCGATACAATATGATTCATTCAAGATCTTAGAGAATATTGGTACTAATTCCTTTCATTTAGATCTACTGGCTTACATGCAAATGTATTTAGTGGTAAATGTTGAGAATTTGAAGCTTTATAAGCCTCCTATGATTATAAGTGAAGACGAAAGTATTCAGGTTCCATTAGTTGATGATTTTTCTCCATAGTATTTGGACAAGCTACAGGAAGATGCCATTTTCGACAGAAGGATCAAAACTTCATAGCAAGGTGATTTGGAATATCTATGAATTGGTCTTAAAGGGGTAAAACCAAGTAAATCCAAATGTATGGATATCACAAGGGTGAGGAAACTCTACCCTAACTTAATTGTTGAGTAATCAACACTTTTAGTGGTCCAAAAGTCTTCCAATGGGGAGGAATGATCCAGGAGGATTTGGGAATGTTCATAGAGGTCTAGAATGGTTCAAAAATGCTAAAAAATAAAATTGTTCAATTTTTCTCAAAAACACGATCAATTAATAGAGCTCGACGATAACTTTCCAACAACACAATTTTTTCCTCAAACAAAGTTCGTATGAAGAAGTTATGAGTGGTCAAAGTTTAGGTCAGACATGTCAAAGTCAAAGTCAATGGGGTAAAAGTGTGAAATGTGTCAACACTACAAGGGTGACACATGAAATGACTATATAGGTGATGTTTCCACACCCCAAGGTGCCAGGTGAACTAATTGTACAATGACTTGGAAGTTGAGTTGGCATCCGGTGGACGGATTGTTGATTGACATGTGGCATTGGAGAGACAATGAGATGTTACCACGTTGCAGCCTCTCATTGGCCAATATTAGTTAATATGTATTAAAATTTATGGATTTAATGAGTGTCAAACTCGCAACCTCCATAACCTCCATAAACCTTAACATTTTCCCAACTACCAACATGCCATGCAATAGTTATTAACCTATTAGTGGAAAACAATATATATAAATTTATGTAAAGGTTCATTTGGGTGGCTAAAGGGTCAACGGCCTAAGCCCTCGAACCTTATCTCTCATTCCATTTCCATACCATGTAACCATTCCATTGGGTCATGGGGCTATCACTAAAATTTGCGCGGGAGTTACACTTATATATGTTGTTTATAACATATAGTTATATGTGTTATAACAATATAACATAATCCAAAAAATAGTGCAAAGGGTTTTAAACTATGTATTATATATAATAAATGCACCAAAAACAATTCAGAGGATATATGGCAGTTGATGGGAATGGAACCCCTGGCCTAAAAGTTATAAAAGACACTTAAACAACCTCCGCTAACCAACTATCCATTATTCTTGGTTAGTTATAAATATGAAACAAAATGTAATTAAAGGTTATCCATAAGTTTCGAAGGTGGTTAAGGGGCCCACACCCTATTTAATCGTGTTTATACCAAGGAATAAAACACACAGTTAATGTAGAGTTCCCTCATAATTCATGCCCAAGGGTACACAAGTTTTGAGGTTACACCGTAAAGCATGTTGAGGGGTACCTTGACAAAATTTCAAGTATTTTATATCAATTTTGCATGATTTTTCACTAGGAATCCAATGGTACACTCCCTTTCTGCACTTTAGCAACATGTAAAAAGGTCATTGTAAAACAAAATCATTTGAGCATTAATATAAAAAGTCTCTATTGAAAGCAGACCTAGAGAGGTAGCCCAAATTGGGTGAACTCCACTTTTTGCAACTTGCGTATTTGATTGTATTATTCATACTTATTTCAAGTTGAATTATTTGCAATTCATTTATCATTAAAGTGGATTTGGTTAGATAAGTTCTTCACATGTAATTTGCAAAACAATCAAGAGATCACTTTATTTTGAAGGTCAAGTAGATGTTTATGTGTATTTAAAATTATCAACACATAAGGATTTTTTAGATCATGGTTGGAAGATACTAAATGTGCCAAAGAGGCACAACATGTTGCCTTTTCCTAGAACTGAAAACCCTCTTTTCTCTCCCACCCTCGACCTACCAATATTTCCCCTCATGCCACCCCTCTTAAGATCTAGAAATTAACTCGGGAATAAATGGATGAATGCCAACTCAAGGGTATTTTCTATAATTGTGATGAGAAATATTTTCTAGGGCACAAGTATAAATAAAATAATATTTTTATGGAAATTTTTGTGGATATTGATGAAGAGGAGGCTAAAGCTTCCTCTGTGGAAGATATACCCCTAATATATGATACTACTCTATCCATTGATCCACCAAAAGTTGAACCTCTAATTTCATTGCATTCCCTCATTGGTTTCTCTGTTCCCCAAACCCTCAAGCTAATTGGATACATTAAGCATATAAAAGTCATAATCCTTGTCGAGAGTGGCATCACCAATAATTGTATTCACTGTCAAATTTCCAAGGAAAACAATTTCTATATCTATGTTGTCAACAATTTTCAAATCATGATTGCCAATGGACATTCCATGAAATGTGGTGGGCATTTTGAAAATGTGCACCTACAAATTGGTTAGTACCACCTGAAATATCATATGTTTTCTATCAACATGGGAGGATGTAACATTTTTCTTAGTACTAAATGGTTATGCAATATCAACCCCATCCTCATGGACTTTAAGGACCTCACCATGCAAGTCCACCAAGAGGGATAACAATATAAATTCCAAGGCATCACAACAGGCTCCCTTGAGATCATAAGCTCCCACCGAATGGAAAATATACTCAAAAAAGGTTGTTCTGGAATTATTTCCCAACTCCATTCAATTCAAATTGTTCAGACACACTATGTGAACCTTGACCTTCAATATATACTCTCCATACACAGAGTGATTTTTAACACTCGCTGTGGACTTCCCCCTTCCTACAGTTCCCATGATCATTCCATTCCTCTAGTACCAGGAATTATTCCTCCTAATGTTTTCCCTTATCATCATCCCCTTCCCCATAAAAATGAAATTGAAAAAAATATTCAAGAATTGCTAGAAGTTGATGTTATCCATCCTAGTACCAAACCCTATTATTCTTTGGTAGTAATTGTACTCAATAAAGAAGGCACTTGGCACTTGTGTCCTAATTTTTGTGCCCTCGACAAACTCGCAATAAAAGACAAATTTCCCATTTTTGTGACTGATGACCTTTTGGATGAATTGAGTGGTGCTCAATACTTTACAACACTTGATCTCCATTCTGGACACCACGAGATATGTCTAAAAGAGAGAGACATCCCCAAGACTGTCTTTCCTACTCATGAGGGTCACTATGAGTCTTGGTCATGCCCTTTGGCCTATATAATGCCCCCTCCAATTTTCAAAGTCCCATGAATCATGTGTTCTATCCTTTTCTCCTTTTTTTCTTAGTTTTCTTTGATGGTATTCTCATATATATTAAAACTTTTAAAGCCCATCTCACCTATGTGAATCAATTTATCCATATATCGTCTAAGCACAAATGTTTTCTCAAGCAATCTAATTGTTCTTTTGACACCTTTAAAGTTGAGTATCTAGGTCATATCGTAGGAAAATATGGTGTACAGATTGATCCTAAGAAAATTGAAGCTATGGAGGATTGGTCTCACCCTAAAACTCTTAAAATATTACGTGGATTCTTGGGTTTAATGGGATATTATTGCAATTTTTTTCAGAATTATGAAAAATTGCAGCTCCTCACAGTTCTATCCTTAAAAATAATGCCTTTAGCTGGACTCTAGAAGCTTATCATTCCTTCCAAGATTTGAAAGTGACTATGTGAACTACTCCTTTCCTAAAACTACTTGAATTCACCAATATGTTTGTCCTAGAATGCAATGCATCAGGAAAAGGCAATGTTGTGGTCCTCATGCAAGATGGTTGACTTTTGTCTTTCACTAGAAAATGAATATCAAAGTGACATGGGGTCAATGAACCCATTAAAAGGAAATGTTGGCTATTGTTTGTGAGATAGTTGGCTTAGGTTGATAGAAAGTTGGTTTGGTTTTTTATTTGTCATTGATGTTAACCATTGGATATCGATATTGTAGATTGATGTCAACCCTTAGTGATTGATGTCAACCCTTGAAGAAAGTCTGGTAGAAAATTTCGGTAGCACAAAGGTTTGGGTAATGGACCCAATTTTTTTTTATGGATAATGGTATGAGTTTTGATATATTTGTAGGTAATAATATTCCATATGGATAGTACATTTCATGTCATTTCTGTTGGTATGTATAACTTCACATAACTCCTCACGGTTAGAGAGCTATGGCCATGTGAAGTTGGAGAAAGGTTTGGGTAATGTACCCAAGTTTGTTTGATGGATAATGGTATGAGTTTTGATATATTTATAGGTAATAATATTCTATATGGATCTTACATGTCATGCCATTTTCAATGGTATGTGGAATGTCACATAACTCCTCATGGTTAGAGAGTTATGGCCATGTGAAGTTGGAGAACCCTCATGAGTCATCTAGAAGCCCCAAAAGGTAAAAGTAGTCAAAATGGTTTAAGATATTTTAGAAGGTAAATAATAAAGTGAAGTGATGAGTGTACTATAAGTCAAAGTGAATACAAAATAAATTATTTAAA
>JZKD02S2260158.1:234794-245118 GCA_000966675.3 Picea glauca
TGGTGGTATAACACTTCCTTTCATACTGCAACAAAAATGAAACCATTTATGGCACTTTATGGATACCACCCTCCTTCCATCACTTCTTCTCTAAAATAAAAATATAAGGTTCAAGTAGTGGAAGATCATATCGAGAATCAACAACAAGTTCTCCAAATCTTAAATTACAACCTGGCCATGGCACAGAATCGCCTGAAACAACAAACATATCAACATTGTAGTGAAAGAAGTTTTGAAGTAGGGGATTAGGTGCTTTTAAGACTACAACCATACAAACAGATGTCTCTCAAGCAAGCTAAGAAGGATAATAAATTATCACCAAAGTACTATAGCCCTTATAAGGTGTTGCAAAAGATTGGTACTATGGTATACAAATTGGAGTTGCCTGCATCTTCATGAGTACACCCAGTTTTCCATGTTTCATGCTTAAAGAAGGTTATAGGCGACAAGATCTCAGTTCAAACTATATTTCCATAAATTGACGAGGAAGGATAAATCATATTGGAGCCTGAAGCCATCACTGACACAAGAATTCTCCAGCTAAGGAATAGATCCATTTCAGAGTATCTCATTAAATGGACGAAACTACCGGCCAAAGATTCCACTTGGGAAGATGAGTCTTTTATACAGAAGCATCCAGAGTTACTCAAGAGTTGCGGAAAACACTTGTCTCAAGGGGAGGAGCATGTTAAGCCCTAATATTGGCTCATTACCCCTTAATTGGGGCATATTATATTAGTAATGTTATTTTATTTATGTCGACTTTAAGCCATTCGTTGTAATTATACCTCCTAGTCTCCTATATATACCAAGGAGACATTTTCATTTTGAATCATCTTCTACTTGAACATTTAAGTGGGGTAAAAGTAGGTTGCCCCCTTGAAGAGGCTTATTATCTGAAATTATCTCTTTTTCAAGGCGTTGAGTACTTTTTCTGAGGATTTTCTATGCTATATTGATATTTGGTTCTTAACAATTAGAGATGCATGTGGAATTTGGTATGCATACTAAGCATGTAGTGAATGGATTTGGAACAATGCCATTCCATATGGATTCATGAAGCACATTGAGAGTGCATGATGTGTTATATGTGCCATAACTCAAGAGGAGTGTGATATTAGTCTCAATGATTGATAAGAAGGGATTTTTCATAGTTTTATATGATGGAAAGGTGCGTATCATGCCCATAGGATATAGCTCAGAAAAATCAGTTGTCATTAGAGTTAGAGAGAGAAAATGTTATAGGATAAAGGGCCAGCCTATGAGAGCTATTTCTAGTAGCATAGTGACATAGAAAAGGGATTAAGTAGATATGAAGGTTGAGAAACTGAGAGGGAGTCAACCTTCAGGTTTAGGTGGGAAGGAGAAGCTTTCCAAGTCAGTCGGGAATGAGTCATGGTATGATATGGCCATGCAGAATGATCAAGAGCGTGAGACTTCTAGGAGCATGTTAAAAGGCAATGAGTCTTTAGAGACAAGTCAGACCATCATGGAAGGGATAACTTCTCTGTCAGAGGGAGCAACCAATTAGTTGTATTGGAGAGCAAGAATGGTAGCAGATATGGTAGAGAAGATAGAGAAAATTTCAAGCAGGAGAATTACCTTCCTCACTAAGAGGGAGTGTTGATATTTTCGTAGCATCAGACATGTACTTACACTTACACATGTTCTTTTCATGTGGAAGTAGTCGAAAATAATCTAGTATTGAGTTTACTTTAGTTAGAAGGAATTAGTTGAAGTAAAATTGTATTTATTAGTGGATTGATTTATTTAATAACATGGTTAGCATGAAACATGTAATATAAATCTTGAGTGTGATAATTAATATAAAGTGTAGATCACTTTGAACATTAAAAATATATTATAACTCATGATTATAAAATCAAGGTCGAGCTATAGGAGCAATAAATTTTGATGATGTTGGTAATACAGTTGTCGTTACACCAAAACTCGTAGGTGGTTGGTAAACTCACCATCGACAAATTTTAAGGATCCATGAGAGGCGATTAGTCCCTTGCCATGATACACCAGGGAGTGCTGACTACTTGCAATTCCGTGCAACAATATCCCCCTCAGTGTGAACTGAGTGTGTATCAAACTCATGACCTCTAGATCTGAAACAAAATGTTGGTAGTACGGTTGTCGTTACACCAAAACCCGTAGGTGATTGGTAAACTCACCACCGCCAGATTTGAAGGATCCAAGAGAGGCGATTAGTCCCTTGTCACGATACATCAGGGAACGCTGACTAGTTGCAATTTCGTGCAACAATTGTTTTAAAATAGAGAGCCTTGCCTGTTATTTATACTCTCCAAGTAGCTTCCTTAAAAACATCTTCTAGGTCACTTTGCCCACTTTCCTTATTTTAGGGTTAACCCACTTCTAATTTCTCCATTAAATTTGTTATTGAATTAATTTATTTTGTATTCACTTTGAATTATAGTACACCCATTACTTCACTTTATTATTTACCTTTTAAAATCGATTAAACCAATTTGACTACTTTGACCTTTCGGGGCTTCTAGATGACATATAAGGGTCCTCAAACTTCGTAAGGCCATAACTCTCAAACCGTGAGGAGGTATGTGACGTTCCACATACCACCAGAAATGGAATGGCGTACTATCCATATAGAATAGTATTACCTGAAAATATATCAAAACTCATACCATTATCCATAAAACAAACTTGGGTCCATTACCCAAACTCGGGTTCTCCAACTTCTCATGGCCATAACTCTCTAACCGTGAGGAGTTATGTGATGTTCCACATACCACCAAAAATGGCATGACAATAACTATCCGTCTAGGATATTTTCACTGACAAATTCACTGGTGTTCATCTCATATTCCACAAATAAGCATGGGTTCTCTAACCATAATTCTAGGATAACTCAATCCACAAAGCGTCTTCCCATGGGGGATTTCACCATAAGGGGAACACTTTAGAGTTCATCCACTTCTACTTATTATCAACCATGACAAGAAAATAACGATTCATCTTTACATCAAACAATCTTGGGTCCATTACCCAACTTTTATGCTACAAGGATTTCTTCAAGGGTTGACATCAATGACAACCAACCTTAATCAATAGATGAGAGATCAAAGGTAGGGACTTGTGTTGAGGGAGTCGACATAGTTGGGAATTTGAGAGGAAGTAACTCGGTGAGAGACCAATGTAGGGACTTGTGTGAGATACACTTGTAAGAGACTTGGTGAGAGACCAACTTAGGGACTTGTTTGAGATAAACTTGTGAGAGACTTGGTGAGAGACCAAGGTTGAGGATAGAAAAGAAGGAATTTTTCTAAGACTAGAGTTAGAAGATATCACTGATTGGGTGAAGAGAGTTCATCCAAGTATTGATGAGAGGGTTGAATCACAAAGGATCGTGATTCGATATCTTGATAGTGTTTCTTTTCTTCATATGAGATATAATCAATATATTATTACAATGATATTTGTTCCATATATAGGGAACATATGGTGACCATCCATGAAAGGATGCATCCTTGAATAATCAATAACTATTTATTATTATCATTTACTTATTATATATGATATTTAATAATCGATAATTATATTATTAATTATTATTCTTAGAGAATGTCTTCCCGATGTTGTCCAAACATCAACAAATAGGTGGAGAAGGAACTCCATATAGAGGTCATGCAGGTCAAGGAGGAGAGAGAGAAGAAGTATCCACAAGTGGGTTTCAGAGGAAAAAATCCATAGGGAAGAGTAGAGTCATACGAAGGTTGTCATACAGGATTTATGTACACATATGTGGGTTTGAGAGGAGACGAGCACAAATATCTTTGGGTTTGAGAAGGAAAAGGCACAAAAATATGTGGGTTAGAGAAGGGAAAGTCGTGGATGCATTGGGAAATGTGATGGTACAAGGCCATACAAAAGAAAAAGTGTTTCCAGGGTTGTTTGTAGTGTATAATAATCTCTTTTTTCCATTATCCCTATTACGGGAACCCTAAATTGACCTTAATAAAAGAATCATTGGACTGGTTTTCCCTTCAGGTTTTTTTTATGGGTTGTTTACCCAAAATTCTTAGTGTTCTTATGTGCTTTATTTGGTTTCCTTATTTATGATTCTGCTACATGTTTCATTGAGTAACCTAGTTGTTATTTGATTTAGTAAATATATATTTCTTTGAATTAACTACTTGGTTCCAAGTTGAAGGGAAATATCGACAACCACAGTCGAGTCATTTAGAATAAATATGAATTTGGCTACTCAAAAGTCGAGTCGGAAAAAAAATGTAGTCTAAAGGAATAAAAGACGAATTGGAGGAATGGTAAGTCAACCAAATCAAATCAACTAAAGTCAGGGCGACTAAGTTGAATTAGACAGAAGTCAGGTTGACCAAGAAATCCAAACCGACCAAGTAGGGGCCCAATCAAACCATGGGAAGATTCGTTCAACTAGGAATTGTTGTTGGTCGAATAGGGAAGGTAAATCGACTGAGGCAAATATTAGTCAAATGAAAGTTGACCTGTTATCAAATAAATCATTTAAGAGGTAGATTAGACGCCAAAATGTGAATGGAAAACTTGGGAAATTTAAATTTATTTACCAATAACTAAAACAAAAGTTCTAGGGGCGAATTTGATCACTGATAGTGTGTAGAAACGTTTGGAGGAATTGCTTAGTAACCCATGATGTATTAAAACACCCAGGGAAATTTTGGCAACCCACGATGAGTAAAAAAAGTGGGCAAGTTGATTTTAATGTTCATCAACAAAGAAAAATGTATCAGGTGAAATTGATAGTAGGATAAATTTGTAAATCATGTATGTGGTCCACTAGTGGCTGACGTATGCCCAAACAACCCTGAGTTTCAATATATATAACATCTAAGGTTTATGGGAAATAGGAATATGCCACAACAAGTTGAGAAAGTGCCCAACAAATCAAAAATAAATAAAATACATCTAAAATACATCTAGCAATGGCTCATAACAAAGGGTTGTCGATTTGCAACTTCAGAATCAATGTATGGGTAATATTAAAGAGTCGTTGTTATAGTTTATTGACCCATGAGAACTATATTAACATATATCTAACTCAACCCAAATTACACACAATTATCGTCTCTAAAACACAAAAAGTCGACCATTAAATTGCAGTTCACACTTTACCATTCATAAAAAAATATAAACCACGATGATCATCACACATAAACTTGAATTTACCCTGGAAACCCAAATGGGAAAACCAATAATAGGGAAGTTTCATTCTCTCTAGTACATTGCTATTCTCCTTAGTGTATTTGGGTGGCCTCTGCACGTCATTCACAACCAGAGGACCCATTTTCCATTTCAGGGAAACATATTATAGAAGACTGTGTCAACTGAGAGGTTAGATGTAATGTCCCCAAGGTCAAGCCCTCTTGTAAATCATATTTGTGAAATGAATTGTAATTATGTTTTTATACGTTGGTGATCCAAGTTAATATAAGTTGGTGGCCTTATGTGATTGTTAGGCTAGAGAGCCTAAGGGTTGAAGGCCAAGAGCCTGATTTTGTATATGTATCAATGCAGAACATTAAGAAAATATAAACACCGTCACGTGCAAACTAACCACAATGAATGAGTGATGGGGGACTAAGCTTCCACAGAGTGGGCAAGGGATTAGGGCCTGGAAGGTGGGAAAAGTCTCTAAGTGTTAAGCCTTGGGAATAATATTTTAATATTATTCCAAAAAGGGCATGTGAATAATATGTTTTTACCCTAAGTTCTTTTGGGATGACATGTGACTTCCAAATGGTGGGAGGAGGGCACACTGATGGAAGCATGTAGCTTCATGGGTGACAAGTTTCAACCCAAGCCCATGAAAATAAAAGGGATAAGATGAGCCATGGTGGGGGTTTCTCCACCATTCGACCCTCGACTGCCTGAGTGTGAACCCGTCTGACCTCTGCAGGAGACCTTGTGCAATTTTGAAACCAGGGGGAAAAGGGCTATGTTTATTTCGGGGATAGCTCGTGTTGGTTTATAAAAAGTCGATGCATCCTCTGTCTGAGTAGATAGAGCCTGTGTGGGGAGTCTCTATCCCAAATCCATAACTGTGAGACCATCCTGTCATTATTGAGCCTGTTGGAAAGCCCGTGTTTGTTTTCCCTATTGGTTGTTGTGTTCACATAGTGCTGGAATGCGTGTGGCTTGTTGGTCAGTTTGTACAACAGTCTCTCCAGGTGAGAGAGGTGTTTTAAGTTAGAAGAACAGGTTGCTGGACCTGTGAGTGACTCTCTCTAGGTGAGAGAGTGCGCAGAGGAAGGAGAGAACTCCTGGAAGGGACCCTGTAGCTACCACAGAGCTCGGAGACTTCCAGTCTGGTCTGTTGTTGAAACCCAAGGCAAGAGAGGTTAGCATCCGAAGGACTATATAGGTGACAGAGAAGGTGTATACTCCTGGGGTGGAACAAGAATGTGGGGAAGGAGAGTCCGTGGGAAATGAGTATGAGTTGTTCCTGGGAGAGAATTCCTTCCTTGTGCCCGTGTGCTTTCCCTGTAACCTCAAACTAGCCTAGGATTCCTTGCC
Organism: Picea glauca; assembly: GCA_000966675.3. Taxonomy (NCBI): domain Eukaryota; kingdom Viridiplantae; phylum Streptophyta; class Pinopsida; order Pinales; family Pinaceae; genus Picea; species Picea glauca. The sequence continues at coordinate 241,350 of JZKD02S2260158.1, forward strand.
TTGGGGTGGATCTTAGTCCCAGCTTAGGGGTGACCTATTGCTAAGCTTGATGAGTAGCGTGGTCTAAGGTTGGGAAGTTCGTGGAAGGCCTGCACCTGGTTGGTGGAATAACCACTATTTTCAAAGATAAGTACCAGATGATGTTTCAATTATGTTACTACATGTCTGTGTATTTATAATTATCATGTACTCTATTGTGCATATTAATTAATGATAAAGCCATTTATTATTTATAATAATAGTAATTCTTATGATCACACTAAGTTTAAATGTGTTTAACATGTTTTAAATGCATGTCATATAAATATATATAATTAAGCATGAGATTGTTATTCCGTGAAGTAGCACCTGCCCGACTGATGGAAAGGGGGCATTACAGTGTGGTATCAGAGCGTTATAGCTTCAAATGAAAGAGTGTCACATTATGGTATCAAATCCAAGGTTTCGATGCTGAGCCTAGATGGGCCAGTTGAGTGGTCTTTGGATTGAGAATTTGAGGAGAAACTGTGTTTGGAGGACCAATTTCGAACCTTCAAATGCTCTTGAGTGTCAAGGAGTTACTTGACTGCGTTACCAAGCTCAGGAGGTGTAGCGGTGTTATGAAACCGTAACTGATGTGGTATCTGGACACAGGGAGAGAGGAATCCACGCCAGAAGTGTTGGAGCCGTAGGATATGTTCAGGGAAAAGAAGAACCCTCGTGACCGTTAGCTCTGGAAAACATGTGCAGGGTTTAAAAAAACCCTTTCGAGTTGCACAGGAACGTGGAAATAGCGATATGCAAAATATTGAATTTGTTGGGACCGTCCATCAGGGGGACAGGAGGCTCTCAGATGACATTTCGTCACCTAGGAAACCAAAAGGGAAGAACCTTGTTTTCACAAGTCACGAAATAGTGAAACCTGATACCCCTAAATGATCTACATCGTAGATCATAAGTGACCGTCGGATCAAGTGGGAGAATAGACCGTAATTTTAGAATTTCGGCAAACAGAAGTTCGAGATGTGTGAATGCACGAACTTCCGATGCCCGAAACCCTGAAACACCGAAAAGATATTTGTTGTATATCTGAGGGAATTATAATCGTTGGATTGCCTTGGAATGGATGTGGACACATGGGTGTGTACCATGTGCTAGTGAGTTGAGAAGACAAGCGAGAATGGTGGGACCCGATGATGTCACCGAAGGTGATGTGGAACCTCCTGAATGTACCACGCACCACCATGGTTAAGGGAGACAGCCGTGCTGTGGGCCTAGAGAGTAAAGTAAATCCAAATTTCATAATTCAGGAGTTGGAGTGAACAGGGGTTGGGAGTCACTGCGTCGTGAACTCTTGGGTACCGAAGACCCAAAACCCAAAGTTTTGAAGTCCCAAAATATCTACCATAGTTGGAGATAATTGTGTTGTGAGCCTAGGGGAAAAGAGGTTGGAAGTTTGGGAGTCGGGAGTCAAAGAGGGAAGAGAGTATGAGAACCTTCGAGGGGGTGGGGGGCAAAACCCCGAAACCCGAAACCCCAAAATCCCGAAGTCCCAAAATTTTTGAAGACAAAGGACCATCAAGGATTTAACTATTGGGTCCTCATGGACCAAAACTCAGAAGTCCAAAAAGTGAGAATGAGAACCTCATGGACTGAGATCCCGAAACCCAGAGTCCCGAAGTCCCAAAAAAATTGCAGAGCCAAACAAAGTTCAAAAAACTTAGTGAATTTGAAACGTTTTTCTTATTCGCATTGGTTTATGAATGTTGTGGTTTTTATTAAGGGTTTAAAGCCTGAAAAAATCCGGTTGACTGCACATTGTGTGTGCAGAGCTCAACAAGTGTTAAGAAATCTGAAAATCGACGTCGAGTATGGAATTGGAAGAGGTACAGATTGCCTCTGATTCAGAGAACGAAAGAGAAGGAAGGGATGTAAACCTGGGAGTCAAAGGATCAAACTCTAATGGGAACAGAAAAGAGATGGATAAGGAAGGACATATGATGAAACTCATTGAAAGATTGGAAAAATATGCCCAGGCTAATCGAGCTGATAGCCAAAAGCTCATGAGGGTCAGGGATCAACAGGGAGAATTCAACTTAAAAATGTTGAAGAGCTTGGAAAGAATAGAAAGGAAGTTGGAGAAGGGGAGTGGCTCAAGCAAGACGGAGAGTCACAGGACCCCTGAGAGAAGAAGAAGATCAGGAGTCGTAAAAGACATCATCGTTGCTTCCCAAATCATTCCAGCAGGGAAGCGCATAGTAATTCAAGCCCGTCCCCTACCAGAAAACACCGAAGATCTGGAGCAGATGAATTGAAAGGAGAGATAAAGAATATAAAGCCTCCAACATTCTATGGAGAACATAAGAAGGAGGAAGATGCTAAAACATGGTTTCTAGGCATGAGGAAATATTTCCAACTGCATAATTATTCCCCTCATGCAGAAGGAAGAATTGCGATGTATCAACTAAAGGGAAAAGCATCCATGTGGTGGGATCAGTTTGTGTAGGTGCAACACATCAGAGAGAAAGATATCAGTTGGAAGGAGTTCAAGAGGTATTTCAAGAAGAAATACCTGACCAAAAGGTACTATGATAGAAAGATGAAGGAGTTCTTCGAACTCAAGTTGGGAAACATTGTTGTAGGAAAATCTCCCTGCGGACAGGTAGATTGCCTCTAGAGCTTGACCCTAACTCTAGACATAAAATGCTTAACATGGATATTGACTTCATTTCAAATCTATATAAACTAACACATGAGAAGGAAGGATGACAGAGGTACCTTTTATTGACGTTTGTCCCTGCACACTCTGAGTTGTGCTCCAATCCTTTTCTCCTCGGTGAGTTCTGTGGACAAAAAAAGATACGACCAATTCCTACTCTATTGATATTAGCTTGAAAACAGATCTATCAATTAATGATAAGTTCATGTGACATTAGACACAAACTAGAATGAAACAGGCCAAGCGTGTCATATTGATGAGAATAACGACAACATTACTTACAATCGTAGATGCGAATGTGACAGCTTCCTCAAGTCCCCTTCGTCTAACCCTGGCCTGAAAGATCCACAACCTGGATAACAACAGCTTCAATGATCACTCTCCTTTGGCTAACTGTGTATTTTCTCCAATATCATAAGTTTCATACTAGCAGTTCTTCCCCCTTTCCACCATCATAGAGCCTTTTTATATAGGTTATAAAGAGCTTAACCTCTTGAGTTATCTTTAGAACAAGTTGGGAACCATCTCCTTAGATCAGGGATCTCTTGATGAAACCGAGAATTAGAACACAACTGCTTCCTAATATCAAAAGATCCTCCCCTTATTCTCCTCAACAGGCCAACTACTACCTCAGATTAGGCAGCGCTCCCTTAGAAGGGGCATCAGAGCACTGTAGCGCTCCCTGGTAAGCTTTAGGGGAGCGCCAATGCCTTCAAGATGAGCAGCGCTCCTTCAGAGGGGGATGGGGAGCGTTATAACACTCCCTGAAACCTTGTAGGGCTGAAATAGGGGAGCACTCCTCCTCAAAACCTTTGTTTCAGGGCTCTCTTCAAGTGTCAAGAGTTGTTTGACTTCAGTAAACCAGTTCTCCTTCTTCAAATCAAGCATATGAGATGTTATAACTGTCTCCTTAGTGTCATCGACATGGCAGTATGCCTGAACATCATTTGCGACATTTGTGACCAACTTGCGACACTTGCGAAAGTTGTAAGGAAGATGCGACACTTACGACAATTGAGAGGGATATGCGACACTTATCCAGCTGAGTAATTTTAACGTGTAACATAATGC
>JZKD02S2260158.1:245269-270568 GCA_000966675.3 Picea glauca
CAAGGCAGGCATACCTATGCTTGGGTGATCAAGACTTAACAGAATATGGCCGCCATAAAGTACACTATGGATCCATAATTGTATTGATAAAAAGGGTATAGCCACCAAATATACAATGTGGATCTATACTCTGATGACTTAAACTGATCGTAGCCACAAAGAATACATGGTGGATCTATGAGATGACAAGACATAGCCACGACCAATACAAAGTGGATCTATGTGACAGTGTATGTGTTCTTGTCCAATAAAAACTCCTTCGCAGCCTGGGTAAAGCATACATTAAAGTGATCACTCAACCCAAGTTCTTCTTACCAAATCCAACGTGGTATGATTCTAACCATTTGAATAGATGTCTTGATGTCGAACATGGCATAAACCACTTGATTATCGGTCAATGGTGTGAACCGTTAACAAGTGCGAGGGAGATCACCATTAATGTCAATGATTCCCAAGGTACCCTAGTACATCCCATCGAATGTGAATAGATGAGCTGAGGTCAAACATCCATGGAATCATTCGATCAGGGATCAATGATGTAAACCCATTGTCGAATGTGAGGAGGCCTGCCATTGAGGCATGCAGGTCCCAAAGTACTAACTAGTTTCTAAGCCTAATTTCCGGATAATGTGCTGGAGTCGACAGGAATAGACTCGTCGAGGGAGGGCCTTAAGGTATCCCCCATCAACGACACGAAACGGACATGGAGATGTAATTGGTAGATCAAACAGACATGGAATGACACAGGCTTTGAGGCAAGATACTTGGGATGGATGACTCTCGAGGTGGATACTTCCCTTAAACACTGAGGCACAACAGCAAAACATGGCATGGACCAAAACTATGCAATGGACACTGTGACTCGTGTCCGGTGACCCAAAGGAGTGAAAGGAACTCGGAGGATTGGCTCAGTGCAGAGGTTCGGCGGGTTATGATATATGAAAAGTGACAAAGTGTCGTGTTCAAGGGTGACTCTAAGAAGTGCTAGATGATGTTCTCAAGAGACTGCTTGTCTTTCTCCTTTCAATTTTTCCCTCCCATCCAGATAAATGAGTACCTCTTTTTGATTTAATGAGATCGAGGAGGATAACACATGCTCGATATAACTCACCTTCGGTAAGTTCCTCTTCCTTTGTTTAACGAACCAAAATAAGTAAGAGTTCGGTCCCATATGGGCCTGTTTATGTGTGCTTTAACGAGTCCAAGGATAAAAAACTCGAAGGTTTTTCGGGATTATAGAGTTTGGAAAAAACACTTAAAAGAGAACTCTCTCAGTTCGTTTTTCGTACAGTAGTCCAACGAGACTGAAAAAGGGTTAAACTATCGCTCGAAAGACGCCCTTTCTGACCTTTTAACGAGTGTTAAAGGAAGCAAGATCACTCGACAATCTTTTCATGTTTAGAGAGTCTGAAAATGGTTTAAAGGAGACTCCAGGGGGGTTCCTTTTTCATGTGTTCGTATCTGTACGGGTCTAAAAAAGAGATAAAAGTTTACCCAGTTACGTTCTCATATTGTCGAGCTCGATAACGAACTAAGACTATGCTCATAAGTGCGACAAGGTAAATAACCGATCAGGACTGCCAGGAAACCTACGATGCCAAAGCTACAAACCAGAGTTTAGTGAAGCCATTACATCATTAGAGAAACCCAAAAATGACCATACCTTATAAAAAATGAAATTTTATAAATAACAATTGATTTGGAAATTCATTTACCATTTCATTTTCAAGGATTTTGGAATAGTGGAGAATCCCATTTTGAAGAAAATCTTGTTTTTCTCCCTGCCAAAGCTACAATCAATCATTTTGCTCACCATTCGAACCAGGTAGGTGCCCATCCTTTGCTCTTTCAATTACATGGTTTTAGATCCATTTTCATGGCATTATTTATTTTAAAACACAAATCCCTAAGTCGCCCCTCTTGAACCAAATCGGCCTCTTTTAAAAATGAATAAAATAGGGGGATTCTTTTACAAAAAATGCTTTAGGGAAGGGTGGTTAGGATGTATACACCCTCACAATCAATTGGGAAGGTTATTCTTAGTAAAAGAACTCATAAAAAATCTCCCCAAATGCCCACGCAACCCCCAAAGTTGTTTTGCATTTTTAAAATGTTTTTATCATTATTTGACAAATATTAAAGGGCGTGGTGGTTAAAAAGAGTGAGTGGTTTCTTTTTGATGATGTGGGCATGGTGTTTCATGTTTCAAAATGCTTTTGAAAATCAACGAAATTACCAAACGTGAGGAATAATGAAATTCTTGATTTTTTTTTTTTGTAGGTACCTTCGACAATCATGATTGAATGGAAAGAGAGGGAACATGAGATGGATGATTTAGCCACTCTACAGAGTCCTTGTATGCGGGCCGCTCTACGGGCTTGTGGCTTGCTCAAGCTGTTCAAATTACAAAAAATGAAGAGAGAAGTTCTATTGCTCGAGTACATGATTGGCCTCTGGGATGTTGCGGATCAAGGATTCCGTATCGGCACGCAACTTTTAACCATCGAGTTAGAAGATGTGTAATTTTTGACTGACCTCTCAAAAAGAGGGGTCCCCATATCTTTCACTGGGAAGAGGGCATTACCTAAGCAGGTGGACATGTATCTGGCACGCCACTGCATCCCGGGAGCAAGGTTGGTAGGGGGCAGAATCCCTATCAAGGATATTCAATATCTACCTCTCCGGTCTATACTATTCACTATCACAAGCATGACTAGAAGAACTAGAACTCATCTAGCATCGATATCACAGGTGGCCTATGGTGTTGAGTGTTTGGAACCAACACTGTTCAACTGGAGTGCAGCGTTCCTTCGGAACGTAAAGGAATAGATTTCATGGTGCAGGACTGGTCAGAAGAAGTTTGGTTATGTCTCATTTTTGGTCTCGTTTTTTCTAGAGCGCATCCCTCATATGCAGCCTCAGATAGCACTGGCAGTACGACCAGTGGACGAACCTCAGATGGAGAGGTGGAATAGTCTGTCTCCAAGGCTAGTTTCGGAGTCAGAGTTCCACTTTACTAGTGATTTCTTTTCCTGGATGAGACGAAAGTACCTCTGGATAGAAGACTTCCCTTATGCTGATGTAGACTTTCGTGGGAGTATGGACTTAATTTTTCCCGCAGGGGAAGACTGTGATGAGTCAGGTAAGAGACTAAGCCATACCTTGTCTAGTTTTTGTTTTTTTAAGTTTTTTATGTATATATATTTTTTGTGTATGTAAAAGAGTTTTAACAGATGTTTTGTTTCCAACATGCAGACAAGGGAGCAGTGCACCCGGCTGATATACCTGTACCAGGGCATCGTGGAGGCACCACAGTTGCATCATATCTGGTAGTACCAGCAGTAGGTCTCCAGGAGGTTGAGAGGAACCTCCAAGGCCTTACGATGGCTATCCCTCCTTTACGGAGGGGGGAAGTGCCTTTACATCTGCAGACGCACACTGTAGGAGTACCAGAGAATATCAATTCTTTGTTGAGGTGCGTAGTGCACGCAGTAGTGTGTTACTCACAGCACAACGTAGCTCGGGGAGATTAGAGTCTCTCCCGTGATCGTGTTTTTTGTATGCCTTGTCAAGCGATTTTTTATGGGTGAACAGACCCACGATTTTACTCTTCTACACACTTTTTGATGTAATACAAACATTTCAGTCACACCAGATATATATGTATATACAGTTTCGAGTTTTTATGGTGCCAATGATTTGTACATGATGGTGTCTGTGATGTGTTTTAATTTACATGTAATGTACAATTTTGCTTTCCTTGAATCTTATATGTGGGCAAGATACCGATCCATGATGTAATTAGCTAATGAATCTGAAACACTATTAAGTTCTCTCGGAATGTGTCTATATTCAATGTAATCGAACATTCTTTCGAGACAGAGAACTTGCAAGTGTAAGCGTAGAAGGATAGGACTACAGATAGCGTAGATGCGGTTGAGTTGAAAAACCACCAATTGGGATTCTAAGTAAATAATGATGCGAGAGATACGTAGAGAGGAATCTTGGGTCAACAATCTAATGACAGCATGATATTCCTCCATATTGTTGGTTGCTGGTCCTAAACAGATGCCTCCTGAACTCACCACTTGGTCAAATTGGTAAATAACCCAAGCTGCTGAAGAAATGTTTCGGGTATGTCGGCTAGCGCCATCCACGAACCCAAAAAAGATAGGGAAGGGAGATGTCATCTGCGCATGAAAACACAAGCACAATCATGAGTGGAAACGGTAAACACTCGACCACACGAAAGAAATAGGCACACCAAAACTAAATACAATAATGTACAAAGTACAAATGCTAGGCGATCTAGGCATAGTACTTCTTAAGGTAGAGCCTGTTTCGGGGCTCTCCTAAGGAAATTCCTTCATGATCAACTAATTCGTAGGCACCTTTATGTAGAACACATTTTACGATGTAGGGACTGTGCCACATGGGTTCTAACTTTCATGTCCCCAATTTATCATGATCTTGGTCGTAATCAAGGACTAAGTCTCCTTTCGCGAAAGTCCGAGGATGGATGGATTTGTCATATTGACTTTTAATTCGTTTTTGATGTGCCTCATTGGCGAGAGAAGCATCACGACATGTTTCCTCCAGTTTGGATAGATACAAAAATCGTTCTTCTTCAGAAGAACTATGAGGCAGGATTTCTACTTTTAGTTTGAGCAATGGAATCTCACACTCGATTGGTAGGATGGCTTCGATGCCATAGACCAATTGGAAAAGAGTCAATCCAGTTGAAGTTTTCATAGAGGTGCAGTAGGCCCAGAGAGCAGAAAATAGTTGTAGATGCCATGATGTTTTGTTTTCCCCTACCATGCATTGGATCATGGTTTTCAGGACTTTATTGATGGCCTCAACTTGTCCATTTTCTTGAGGGTAGTAAGGGGATGACTTTTCATGGCGAAAACCCAACTTGACATGTAACTCACTCATCATCTGGTTTTTGAAGTGTGCACCATGGTCAATGACAATGGAACATGGCACACCAAAATGAGTTATGATGTGGTTCAAGAGGAATAGGGCTGTCGTATGGCCATCATTCAGGAAGGTAGGCATAGCCTCAACCCATTTGGTGAAGTAGTCGACGGCGACGATGATGTAACCGTGCCCCCCGGCTGAGGTAGGCTTACACTGCATGAAATCGATGCCCCATTTGGTGAAGGGGCCGATGGTGATAATAGGATGCTGTGCCATAGGGTGGGTGCATTCCTTCTTGTTAAGGATTTGGTAGGGTGGGCATTTCTTGATAGCCTCGATACAATCCTTGAAAATCGAGGGCCAAAAGTAGTCGACACGTAGGATTTTTTGGGCTGTGGCCATTCCAGAAAGGTGACCGTCATAGGCACCAAGGTGACAATCATTCAAAATGCGTTCAGCCTCCTCTTGAATCAGACATCGCTGTAGGATGGTGTCGATACCATGGCGATACAAAGTGTCGCCAAGGATGATATAATGATGAGAGTGGTGACGAATGCGTCGACGCTCTTCGTGAGATATGTTGGGCTGAAAACGTTGTGTTTGAAGGTAGAGGAGAATGTCTCCATACCAAGGATCAGAGGTGTTGATGAGGAAGAGAGATTCATCGGGGAGAGAATCTCTGGGTTTGATGTTTTCATCCGCACGAGGGAGAGCACAGATAAGCTCGTCAAACACCAAGGATTTTTTGGATTTAGCCTTCGTAAACTCTAGATCGAATTCTTGAAGAATGACGATGCATTTCGAATATTTTCCCCCAAGTACTTGACGTGTCAGGACGTGGTACATGGGGTTGGAGTCTGCGATTACCGTGGTGGTGTGTAATAAGATGTAGTGGTGGAACCTTTGGACAGCGATGACGGCTGCCAGAGCCAGTTTCTCAACATGCGAATATCTGAGTTCGGGTCCAGATAATTTCTTGCTCAGATAATAGATCACATGTTCTTCGTCGTTGGGGTATTCTTGGACTAACACCATTGCGATAGTGGAAGTAGAAGCGACCAAGTAAAGGATATAATCCTTTGTATATTCAGGGGGATGTAACAAAGGTTCATGGGTCAAAGCATGCTTGAGAGCGTCGAATGACCATTGAGCTACATCATCCCAGATGAAGGGGACATTCTTTTGCAGTAACCGCATAAATCCTTTAGTGATCTCGACATACTTGCAAATGAAACGGCGAAGAAAATTTGCTTTGCCTTGCAAACTTCAGAGTTGGGTTAAATTGGTAGGTGGAGGTAAGGCTAAGATGGTCTTTATCTTTAAGGGATCCACTCTGATCCCATCTTTGGAGACAATGAAACCGAGGAGTCGATCGGATTCGACAACAAAAATGAATTTGTGTGGGTTCAGACGAATACGGTAAAACCTACATCGCAGAAAAATCGAGCGTAAATGATCAATGTGATCGGATCGATTTAATGAATGTGTGGGTAAATTGTCAAGATACGGTTCTGCTATATGTTTGATGTCATGAAAAGCGTATGACATGGCTCACTGGAAAGTGGCTCCAACATTTTTAAGGCCAAAAGGTAGCTTTTGGTAGGTGAAAGTTCCCCAAGGGCAGATGAAGGCTTTCTTGTGTTGATCTGTAGGGAAGATTTCAATCTGGTTATATCCAGAAAATCCATCCATGAATGAAAAGATTATGCTCCCCGCACAATTATCGATGATTTGATCGATGAAGGGCGTAGGGTAGTTGTCCTTAGGACAAGCTTTGTTGAGATCTCTATAGTCAACGCAAACACAGATGCTCCCTTGTTTCTTAGCAACCGGAACAAGGTTGGAGACCCATTCGGTTAAAGGGACAGGATAGATAAAGCCAGATTTTAGAAGTTTTTCAACTTCTGCCTTTATAGCTGCAATTTTCTTGGGATGAACCGGGTGAAGCTTTTGCCAAACCGGTTTCGCATCAGGGTAAGTTTTGATTTCATGTACGACGATGGAAGGGTCGATCCCTGGCATTTCCTCGTAACTCCATGTGAAGACATCGCGGAATTCCTTGAATAAAGCGGTGTAAGAAACCACTTCATCGGGTGTGCAATTAGCACCAAGGTTGATGTTTTCCATGACACCTTCTTTGATTGAAATGTCAATCGTGACCGTAGTAGAGATGTTACCCATGTTCCCCTCAGAGAGAGTATCTTGTGTGAGGATAGGAGATTGTGGAGCTTCGGTAACATCAGGGGGGAAGACATATCGTATGTCTTGTATTTCTTCCAAAGGTGGGAGAAAAGAAGATCGATGGTGGTTGTCATCCCAGGGCAGATCGTCAATGCTAAGCATTTCCATGATAGATTTTTCCGAAGGAAAAATTTGGGAAATGTAATCAACGATGGATGATAGGGAATCTAACCATGAGGGCACTAAATATGTATCGCGTGCCAATGAATGTGAAGTGTTAAAAGAGGGAGAGTTAGATTGAATAGCTACGTATGCGGCCTTGACTGGTCTCAGAGGTATTGTGTCCCTGAGCACATCAAATTCCAAAGGACTAGGCACAACCCAAGGGTCGGATGATTCCAAGGATTGATAAAGCATACTCGAAATCATATTGACGGTGACAATATGATGTGTGGTAGGTGGAAATGGTGTAGGGAAGGTACCCATGAGGCTAGAATCTTTCAATAAGCCAACACCAATGCTTTCATACGTAACCGGGTGGTCTCCCAAAAAGGGAATGTTGTTGGTAGCAGGGATGCGAGGGTCGATTGTGCAGAAATCGAGCTGATCGATGGTAACAATTTTTCCTTGATGGGGGAATCGTACAGATTGAAACACCGACAAGGTGACGACAGTCATAGAATAGAACCAACTTCTTCCAAGTAGTAGGTTGTAATCGAGGGGGGCATCGACCACCTCGACGTCAACAGTAACAGTTTTTCCGCCTAGCTGAACGGCTAAGGATTGTAATAATCCATGAGGATGAAAAAATCATCCATCAAAGACATGTAACATGGTAGCGGATTTGTTAAGGGCAAGTGATTTCAAACCTTTCCAACAGGTTAGAGACATGAGACAGGTGGAGGCTCCCTCATCCAGGATAGTCCGGTGGATTTGTTGATTGTGAACAACCACATCGATTTGGAAAGCTAGCTGGTGGGAGAGTCGTGATTGATGATCATAAAGATTAAACATGATGTAGTTTGATGACTCAGGATCGAAAGCGCCAATAGTGGCTAAGAGCGTTCTACGTTGGTTGGGACAGTGTTGTAGAACTTCCAAGGCGGACATGGCACACGGGGCTTGGGCCAAATCTTCTACGATATTGAAGTTTTGGGTAGCCCGTGAATTAGGATTGAATGTAGATTTCTAGATGGTTCTCTTAGGAGGGCGTAGGATGGAGTCAAAATATGGTTTCTCGATCTGGAGTGGCCCAGATGGAGGGCTAACAGATGGAGGATTAACGGAGGGTGGCAACAGGTCTAACGGAGAACCGTTAACAGTCTTCGGTTTATCAGATTTAACTGGCGTGTCATATGTTGCAGAGCGAGTTATTAGATTAACTCCATTAAACATGTAAATGTGGGCACTTGTTGAGGCCTCATCATGGGGTTGGTTGGAACTGCCCCCCGGTGTGGGGGTTTGTGCATCCAACGATTGTTGTTGCAGAAAAGGCTGAGTGAGCACAGTGGGTTGTGAATTTCCCTTGAAAAGTTTGGCCACTTCATTGTGATGTGGGCAGTATCGAGTGTAGTGATCGTCACCACAAATGAGACATGGGAATTTTGGTTTTCATTGTGGTGGTTTTCCGGCAGCAGGGGTTTGCGGTTGGGTCTTGGGTTTCTCGTTGTTGTTGTTCTTCTTTGGTTTGTTCCGCGCTTTCTTCTTGCCCCCAAATTGTTGTGAAGGGGTTGATTGGACCACATTCACATCAGAGACCTGAGTTTGAGGTGGGGTAGAAGAGGGTGCAGTCGAACTGGGAGCGGCCATGGAAGCTGGCTGCTGGATTGTTCCAGTAGACTGAGTAGTAGATTGAGTTTTGATGGAGCCAATAAATCCATCCGCATGCAAAGCAGTCGATGGTTTGGATGGATCGTTAGTGGCACGGGTAGTGTTCAGTATCAACTCATATAGAGTACCAGATTGTGAATAGACTAAGTCTAAGTACTGAGCTTGGGTAATGGCTTCTTCCTCGGTGACTACACCACCCATGGCAACATCACGAGCAATCTAGGGTAATAGTGATTTTGTGAACCATTCTGCTAACAATTGGTCAGGAATGACCGTTTTTATTAGCCTTCGTCATCATCTCCATTCATGGATATAATCGGAGATATGTATGGAAGTTGTCTGATGAAGAGAGGTTAATAGTTCAGTACCCGTCTCGTATCGAATGGGTAGTTGGAAATGTGTGAGGAAGGACATGGCAAGGGAGTTGAAATCATGAAAGGATGCATGTGGTAATTCAATATACCATTTTGTTGCGGAACTCGTAAGTGTTCGTTGGAAAATATGCAAATGAATCGAATCGTCCATGAGGGAGTTGGATGAGCACCACAAATGGAAGGTCATCACGTGGTTGTTTGGGTCTTCTTTGGGCTTTCCGTCGAATTTTGGGATATCAGAAGGGAGTTTAGCTGGAATGGTTGGCCAAACCGGAGAATGATAAATGGGATCATTCATTAACCGAGACAAGTCTGGAAGGTCCAGGGTGGCTAGAAAGGGTAGTTGTCGGTTAACCTGTGGGTAATGCTGGTGTGGCAGAGGGACACCAGTGGGGCCCAATAGTGGGTTATGTGGATAATTATAACTCGTGGGCCCTCTCATGTGAGGTTGGTTTTGACCAAGGTACATAGTATTTGAGATGTTTTGAGAAGTATGTGTGAGCAGAGGATAACCGGATGGGTTTTGTGGATTATAGGGTGGGTTTGGAATTTGTCCATAAGGGGGTTGTTGCAGAGTTTGAACACTTTGTCCCATGTAGACATGTGGGTTTCCTTGAAAAGGGATGCTCCACGGGTTGGGTGCGATGGACACATTTTGTCCTTGTGGTTGATGGTGTACTCCGGATTGAGGCTACCCCCCAGCATGAGGCTACCCCCCGAATGGAATTTGTCCTCTGGTGGGAGGATGCCCCCCAACATTAGGGTTCCCTCCAAATGGAATTTGTCCTCCGGAGGGAGGATGCCCCCAAGTTTGAGGTAGAGTTCTAGAGATCTGAGAGCCAGATGTAAATGACTGACCGGTACCGCCAAGTGGATTAGGACCACCAAGACTAGTCCCTCCGGGTTGTTGGATGGGTATAGAACTTCCCGGTATAATTTGGGTAGTGGTTTGGGAAGTGGTGGTAGCAGAAGCATTCAGTGCCCTAAATCCAAAAGGGAGTGTGGGTCTCGGTGTTACAGGTGTGCCAATTAGGTCTTGATTAACTACCGCATTACCGACGGGGATAGTCGGAATGTGCGGGGTCATTGTCGAATGGGCCATCTGGAGGGGAATAGTAGACCTTGGACCAGCGGATGGTATGTTCGGACCAATGGTTGGTGTGTCTGTAAAAGTGGTAGTACCGGTGAAGTGATTTGGGGGTACCGTATAGGAAAAAGATGCATCGACACCTTCCCCTGTTCCATAGAGATCTCGCACCAAGCGTGTTGGACTCCGAACGATGTCCGCAGTCCAAAAAGGATCACTAGCTAACGGGTTTTGAGAAGACCCGGCCGAAATGTCAGAAGGATTGACGAAAACAAATTCTCTGGTGGAATTCAGGTGGAGGATCTGTCGTTCGTATCCCTCTGGAATGCGATAAGCTTCCGGAGATTCTGAGACAATTCGAAAATTCTCCAAAGGAATGGGAACTTCTTCCTGGGAAGTTGTGGTATTATGAACCTCGCTCTGTTGAGGGGATTCTCATAGAATGAGGGGGTAAAGGGGTGTTTCCTTCCATATTTTCTGGAGGAAGTCCTTGTAGCCTCCGCAAGCGATGTGGAGGGTCGATGTTGGAAGAAAAGAGTTGGCAAAAGAAATCTGTGGCCAACTAACGAAAAGAAACAACACACGCTAAAAGAATCTAAGAATCACAACCAAGAAAACAGGACCTTCTTTTGATGATCGTACTAGTTGGTGATGAAATCCAACGTCGCGTGATCAAGTCCAGAAGGGGCGGAGATAGGGTGGAATAGTTACAATGGAGACCTGCTTAACGAACTTACGCCTTGGTGCAAGCTTCCATGTATTAATTATGGATTTACCCTCCAAGGAGCCCGAGTGAGTTTGATCAATGTCTGCTCCAGGTATAGTGAGACTTCCCGTCACCCTCACCTTATGTAAGACCCTAAATATTATGGCCACTAAGGTTACCAATTCACAGTCAGCCCTTGGGTGGGAACAATCGATAGTTCGATCTGAATGTACGGGTAGGGTATCAAGCCCGAAATCAACTAAAAGGCTTCCACGCAGTAATTGTGGATTTACCTCAAAGTGATCCCCATAATACGATCTGACCACCACAATCAGTTAAACCACGAAGGGTTAGTCCCCGTAGCTTACCCGAATGTGACCTCGTGCATAACCCCTGTGTGAGAGGGGGATTCCAAGCAGACTTATACGATAACTGGATTTACTCTCCCTAACTCAGGATGCTACTGTTTGTTTTGGAAACTTTGGAGAGTTATGCTCACATCCCTAATCCAAAGTACTAATCCTAGTCTACTATTGGTGGAGGATCCTAGAAAAGAAAAAGTTCTAGATAACTTTTAATTATCGTTGATTTTTATGGTTGTTCTTTACACAAAGGGGTGCATGGAAGTGAAATAAATGGAATTATGACTCAGACCCAAAGAATGCATCGAGCATGATAAGCAGTCATCTCCTTTCGATGAACATCTTGCTAAGGGAGAGAGAGAGTTCTTTTCACTAATCAAGCACAAATAAGGAATGCCCTCAAACGATTCTTTTTCTCAATCAAATCTTGATGTAATGCAAAAACTTTTAAATGCCTTCTAATATGCACTATCAATCATAAAGATGTCTTTTATTGTTTGCGTATGAGTGATGATCAATACAACACAATGCTCGTCTCGCTAATTATCTTTCTTATATGAATGCAAACCAAAATAGCACAAGCAAAAGTCACACAAACAATACACCCTTTGTAGTAATCAAAATGAAAATCGAAAGAAAAGAACAATCAAAGAAAAGAAAAACAAACTCCACACCCAAAAGCAAAAGTTGAAGAACAATGACCTTGACTAAAATTGAGATGAAGAGGTCTATAGGCCTTTGATGACCTTCACCAGGGTCTTTACTCAGCTGATGAGGAGAGAAAAACAGTGCATAGGTTTCAAACTTCACTCAACAAGGAAAACTCAATGAAAATAGTGAAGAAGGTTGCAAGATCCACTTAACAAGGTGTTTATTCTTCAAAAAAGACAGATGTCAAGGTTGAAAGGGAAGAACAATTGACTCACAAGTTCACTCAGCAGAAGAGACACAGAGGAAAAACCCTGACAAAGCAATTATGGGGGGTTTTTTGTGCCAAATAGGGTTGGTGCTCTGATGCCAAAGGAAAGGAGAATTATAGCACTCTGTGCATAGGTATCGGGGAGCGTTGGTGCTCTGTTAACACTAGGACAGGGGCGCTAGGGTCTAAAACTCCAAAAAATGTCAAAAAATTCCAAAAATTGAAATACAAATTCGACAATTATGCTGAGTGTGATGAGGTAAGGAGCCAATCATCTCATGAAACTAATCAAAAAATGACTGAACCGGGTCTGAAACAATCAAGGGATAGAACAAGTTCAATGAGGAGAAAAATCCAAACAAGAAGTTTCGATTTGAGGCTATCTCCCCAGCGGAGTCGCTAGTTTCTATTGTAGGAAAATCTCCCTGCAGACAGGTAGATTGGCTCTAGAGATTGACCCTAACTCTAGACAGAAAATTCTTAACATGGACACTGAATTCCTTTTAAATCTATCTAAACTAACACATGAGAAGGAAGGATGACAGAGGTACCTTTTATCGACGTTTGTCCCTGGACGCTCCGAGTTGCGCTCCAATCCTTTGCTCCTCGCTGAGTTTTGTGAACAAAACAAGATACGACCACTTCCTACTCTATTTATATTAGCTTGAAAATAGATCTATCAATTAATGATAAGTTCATGTGACATTAGACACAAACTATAAAGAAACAGGCCAAGCGTGTCATATTAATGAGAATAACAACAACATTACTTACAATCGTAGATGCGAATGTGACAGCTTCGTCAAGTCCCCTTTGTCTAACCCTTGCCTGAAAGATCCACAACCTGGATAACAACAGATTCACTGATCACTCTCCTTTGGCTGACTGTGTACTTTCTCCAATATCATAAGTTTCATACTAGCAGTTCTTCCCCCTTTCCACCATCATGGAGCCTATTTATATAGGTTAAGAAGAGCTTAATCTCTTGAGTTATATTTAGAACAAGTTGGGAACCTTCTCCTTAGATCAGGGATCTCTTGATGAAACCAAGAATTCAAACACAACTGCCTCCTAATCTTGAAAGATCCTCCCCTTATTCTCCTCAACGGGCCAACTACTGCCTCAGATTAGGCAGCGCTCCCTTAGAAGGGGCATCAGAGCACTGTAGTGCTCCTTGGTAAGCCTTAGGGGAGTGCCAGCGCCTTCAATATGAGAAGCGCTCCTTCAGAGGGGGTTGGGGAGCGTTATAATTCTCCCTGAAGCCTTGTAGGGGAGCGCTAGTGCTTCTAGGGCTTAAATAGGGGAGCGCTCCTCCTCAAAACCTTTGTTTCAGGGCTCTCTTCAAGTGTCAAGAGTTGTTTGACTTCAGTAAACTAGTTCTCCTTCTTCAAATCAAGCATATGAGATTTTATAAGTGTCTCCTTAGTGTCGTCAACATGGCAGTATGCCTGAACATCATTTGCGACATTTGTGACCAACTTGAGACACTTGCGAAAGTTGTAAGGAAGATGTGACACTTACGACAATTGAGAGGGATATGCAACACTTATCCAGCTGAGTAATTTTGACATGTAACAAACATGACCATCGATGAATACAAATGAAGGTTTTCGGAACTACTGAAGTATATTTCATTCATGAAAGATGAGGCTGTCAAGATTCATAGATATCTGACTGGACTGGCACCTTCTACTAGTGACAGGATTCAATATGATGATCCTAAGACTATGGAAGAAACAATAAGAAGGGAAAAATTCTTATATGAACAACAAAGATAAAGGCCTACCTTTTGGATGGCTTGGGATGATCAAAATAAGTTTAGGAAAGAGCAGAGGTAGAAGGGAAACAAGCCTCCCTTTTTCAGAAACAGTCCTCAGGGAAAACCATCCTTCAGAGAGCCCAGGAGGGCTGAAGTGGGTGAGAAAATGCCTAGACAACCACCTATGGAGTGTTGGGGCTGTAAAGGGAACCATAAGTACAGGGACTGCCCCCACAAAAAAGATAAAGCGAGAACCGTCCACAATGTTCAGCAAGCTGAAATAGTGGAGGATATGGGCAGTAGGATGCCAAGGATCTATGTAGCCCTAGACAACAAGCAAGAATAATTCCAATCGCACATGATTGAAGTGGAAGGTATGATCAACAACCGACCATTTATTATTTTAATTGATTACGGGGCTAGCCATAGTTATGTAGATCCTAGGGCGGTGGAAAGTTTGCATTTATCAATAAGCAAACATGAAAGGTCTTGGTTAGTGCAGTTGGCTACAAGAACCAAGAGGAAGGTCACTAAATTGGTTAAATCCTGTTCGATAGAAATGAATGGATTGAGCACAAAGGTTGAATTGAATGTTATGCCTTTAGGCTCTTATGACTACTTAATTGGGATGGACTAGTTGGACCAACACCATGCCCTCCTGGACTGTCATAACAAGAGATTTACATTCCTGGTTGAGGAGGGAAACTGGAAAACAATCCAAGTAATTCCCAGAGCTGTGGTTGTTAGAGAAATCTTAGCCATTCAGCTGAAGAAGTGTTACAGGAAAGGATGTCAATTATTTGCAGCCCATGTGGAGGAAGCATCCAGAGATGAAGTCTCAAGAATTGGAGACCATGAGGTACTCACAGAGTTAGAGGATGTATTTCAGGAGGTACCTGGACTACCTCCGAAGAGCGACATCGATTTTTCTATAAATGTGATGCCTAGAGCAGTTCCGGTGTCAAAAGCTCCTTATAGAATGAGTACGCCAGAGCTGAAAGAGTTGCAATTGCAGCTTGAAGAGCTTCTGAAGAAGGGGTAAATTTTCCCTAGCATGTCACCTTGGGGTGCCCCAGTCCTGTTCGTGAAGAAGAAGGATGGGACGTTGAGGTTGTGCATTGATTTCTAGCAGTTGAACAAGGTAAATGTCAAGAAAAAGTATCCTCTGCCAAGGATCGATGATCTTTTCGATTAGCTGAAGGGTGCGGAAATATTTTCGAAGATAGATCTCATATCAAGATATCACCAGGTAAGAATAAAGGATGGGTATATCAACAAGACCACCTTTAGAACAAGGTACGGTCATTACAAATTAACAGTGGTGTCATTTGGACTATCAAACACACCTACTATTTTTATGTTCTTGATGAATGGTGTATTCAGGAACTATTTAGACAAGTTTGTCATAGTCTTCCGGGATGACATCTTGGTGTATTCCAAGTGAGAGGAAGAGCATGAAAAACACCTGAGGATGGTGCTGCAAGTGTTGAGAGAACACCAGTCATATGCCAAGTTGAGAAAATGCTCATTTTATCAAAGACAGATCCATTACTTGGGACATATTATTTTAGAAGAAGGGATCGTTGTGGATCCTGAGAAGGTTGAGGCCATCCGAGAATGGTAATTCCAAGGAATGTGAAAAAATTTAGATCCTTTATGGGTCTGGTGGGTTATTATAGAAGGTTTATCGCAGGGTTCTCAAAGATAGATCACCCTATCACTTCCTTGCAAAGGAAGGAGAAAAATTTTCAGTGGACTAAAGAGTGTGAAGAGAGTTTCCAGCAATTGAAGCAGTTGTTAACCAATGCTCCAATATTGAGAATTGGATATCCAAATATGGATTTCATGGTGTGCATAGATGCATGTAAGGAAGGGTTGGGAGGATTTCTCATCCAAGATGGATTTGTAATCTATTATGAGTCTAGGAAATTGAAAAAGCATGAAAAGAATTATGCCACTCATGATTTGGAGCTGGCAACAATTGTCCACGCTCTGAGGAAATGGAGACATTACCTCATGGGAAGAAGATTTGAATTGAGAACAGACCACCATGGTCTGAAATATTTGTTTGAGAAGCCAACCTTAAATGCTAGACAAAGCAGGTGGTTGGAGTTTCTGTGTGAATACGACTTTGATATCAAGCATATCAAAGGGAAGTAAAACAAGGTGGTTGATCCACTCAGCAAAAAGGTGCATGAATTGCATGCTACAACCATTAGCATGTACAGGATGAATATTAAGGATAGAATTTTGGAAGTTGCAAGTGTCGTTTTATAGTAAAGAGATTCGGAAGCAAAGCTATAGCAGTGTGAGAGACCACAGAAAGGGGGAAATTACATCTTGGGAGCTAATGGAATACTTCTGTATAAAAACAAAGTGTATATACCCAATGTCCAGGGTTTGAAACTTGTGATTCTATGAGAAATGCATAACGTGACTTATACTGGACACCCTGGATATCAGAAGATTGTGGTAGCATTCAAAAGACATTACTTTTGGCTGGGTTTGAAGAGGGAGATTTCTGAATACATCGCCAGATGTATGGAATGCCAGAAATTTAAGGCTGATCATAGGCACCCAACAGGGTTGCTGCAGCCTTTACCCATTCTCGAATGGAAGTGGGAAGTGGTGACCATGAATTTTATTACAGAGTTGCCTAGCAAAAGCAAGTAGCATGATTCGATCATGGTTGTGGTGGACAAGCTTATAAAAGATGCCATTTTTATTCCATTGAAAACCACTCACAAGGCAACGGATGTTGTTGATATATTCTTAAAAGAAGTGACACTCTTGCACAAAATTCCTAAAATGATTGTGTTTGATAGGGACCCAAAATTCACCTCGAATTTCTGGAAAGAATTGTTCAAAGGATTCATAATGAATATGAATTTTAGTATAGCGTATCATCCCGAGTCTGATGGATAGACAAAGAGGGTGAACAAATTAATAGAATACATGCTGAGAATGTACGTGATGGAAAAACCATCAATATGGGAAGACTACCTGAATTTGGTAGAATTCGCCTACAATAATGGGTATCATGCATCGTTGAAGATGAGTCCATTTGAAGAACTTTATGGAAGAAACTGCAACACTCTAGTGAGCTAGGATAATCCATCTGATAGACCAGTAGTTGGGACAGAGTTGCTCAAGGATATGGAGGAACAAATGATAAAAATTAAACAGAATTTGAAAACTGCCCAGGAAAAGAAGAAAAGTTGTGCTGATAAGAATAGAACCCACGGAAAATTCAAAGTGGGTGATCATGTTTTCTTGAAAGCGAAAACTAATAGGAGTTCCCTAAAGCTGGGAGGTTGCGCCAAGTTGGCAGCAAGATTTTGTGGACCTTTTGAAATCCCAGAAAGGATTGGGCCAATTGCATACATGCTTGCATTACTTGCATCTATGACTGTACATAATGTGTTTCATGTTTCATTGCTTAAGAAATATATACCTGATGATAATCATGTTATCGATTGGAATGTGATTCAGGTGAAACCCAAAGGTGTCCTGCAAGTGCATCCTGTGCACATATTGGACAAGAAAAGAAAATAGCTCATGAATCGAGCCATAGATCTTATAAAGGTCCGGTGGACCTGGTACGGTCCTGAGGATGCAACATGGGAGCATGAAGATGTTATGCAGGCAGAGTACCTTCATCTTTTTGAAAATTTTGAAAAGCTTGCAGGAGCTATGTAAATTTTCACTGAGGACAGTGCAGAAATAAAGGGAGGGGGATTGTAATGTCTTCAAGGCCAAGCCCTATTGTAAATCATATTTTTGAAATGAATTGTAATTATTTTTTTATAGGCTGGTGAGCCAAGTTAATATAAGTTGGTGGGCTTATGTGATTGTTAGGCCAGAGATCCTAAGGGTTGAAGGCCAAGAGCCTAATTTTGTACATGTATCAATGAAGTACATTAAGAAAATATAAACACCACCGCGTGCAGACCAACCATGATAAATGAGTGATGGGGGACTAAGCTTCCACAAAGTGGGCAAGGGATTAGGGGCTGGAAGGTAGGAAAAGGGGCTAAGTGTTAATCCTTGGGAATAATATTTTAATATTATTCCAAAAAGGGCATGTGAATAATATGTTTTTACCCTAAGTTATTTTGGGATGACATGTGACTTCCAAATGGTGGGAGGAGCGCACGCTGATGGAAGCATGCAACTTCACAAGTGACAAGTGTCAACCCAATTCCATGCAAATAAAAGGGTTGAGATGAGCCGTGGTGGGGGTTTATCCACCATTCGACCCTTGACTGTCTGAGTGTGAACTAGTTCGACCTCTGCAGGAGACCTCGTGCAATTCTGAAACTGAGGGGAAAAAGTATGTGTTGATTTTGGGGATAGCCTATGTTGGTTTTTGGAAAGCCGATGCATCCTCTGTCTGAGCAGATTGAGCCTGTGTGTGGAGTCTCTATCCCAAAGCCATAACCATGAGATCATCCTATCATTGTTGATCCTGTTGGAAAGCCCATTGTTACCCATGATTTTGGTCAATCTTAATGGTGTATTGATGATGGTGTACTCAGGCTCCTCATAAGAAATTTCTCCTGAGAAAAGTGACATTCATCTCTTCCTAGAAAACATACGTTTGAAGAGATTTCGTAGGTTGCTAATATCCTAGGGTGTGAGAATGACCCATTCTCGCAGGCTGCCTTCAGCTAGGGTGCGAACTTCTCGCATTATGCTACATAGCTAGGGTGTGAACTTGTTCTAAAGCTTCGAAAAAGATGAAGTCTCGATGGTTCTAGAAGGGAATCTTCTAGAAGAATGGGTTGGCATTCAAATGGTTATCCTTTTACTAGTTTCCCTGATATTGTGGGATCATTCTTATCCAAGTAACCATCTCATCCTCTCTTATATATTGACGGAATTCTCATGGGAAAGGTTAAGCAAGATTCATTGGAGAATTGGTGAAAGAATTGTGTGAAGGACCTAGCTTGAATAGGAGATTGGAGACTCTAGCAAGTCTATCAAGAGGAATTGGATCTTCTTCATACCAGGATTGAGAAAGTGTGTGTGTTGGAGCCAAGAGCCACCAAAAGGAAGCTTGTGACATCAAGGTGATCAGGTTGTATCTTCTACTTTCGATTAATATGATACAATGGCATCTCCTTTTCCCATAAAGTCATTCTTACTTTATTATGTAATTCCTTGATCATACACATAAGTTGACAATTGAATATATTTTACTATCTTCACTTTGGTTGGTTTGTGTTGTCTTGGTCTTGACCTCACGAGAGCACCGGAGAGAACTAGGAGAAACAGAGACCCTAGGAAGTGATACAAAGGTATGTTACTTGTTCCTCCCTACTAGCTAATTCAATGGTCAAAACTTAGAGAAAGAGTCATGTCCTATCCTGTTTTGTTCTAGATCCAGGTGGATCTAGGGAGATCTCTTAGTGTCTTCACCTACCGATTAGTCTGATAACAAAATTGGCGACTCCACAGAGGAGATAACCCATTTTATTTCTAGTTTTTGGTGTTTTTCCTTCGCCATTTTCTCTTGCCTTACCTTTCTCCATTCATATCAATCTCTGAGTCTTCAGGATACCCTGATAGACCCTCTGGGTCCAGAGGCCTCTTCAAATTTTGTCTTTTTCCAAAAATTTGCTTAGTTTCAAACATTCTCGCACTACACTCCACAGTGGCCTGTGAGAATATATTGAGTTCGCACCTTGCTTTTAGGTCCAGTGTGAGGTTCTCACACTCTACTCAAAGCTGGCCTGCGAGAATGACCCATTCTCACACTGTGTAATACTATTAGCCTGCGAACCCTCTTTTCAAATTTTTTGATTTGAGATCTTTGCATGATTAGCTGACCAAATCAGTATAGGTGCCTAAAAAGAGCTTCTTGGACCATTGGTTGATGTTTTCTTGTCTTCAGATTTTGTGCACGAACAGTCTTAGGAAATCAAAGGCTCTTCCTGTCCATTTTTCTTGATTTTCATTTCTTGACTTTTCTCGGCAAAGATATACTCTCTGATTTTGGAATCTGAATGTGCTTGTTTGGTTAAGAACCAAAGATCGGTTGAAAGTTGAGCTTCTTTGTCCTTATCATTTGCTCATTATTTGGAAGATCACTTTTCTCATGCAATTGAAAAGGGTAGTTTGGTCTGCTTGTTATTTTTGTTTCCATTGAAAGATTGGTTTGGGTTTTTGTCTATTGCTTGTTCATTAGTTTTTGGTTTTCTTCACTATCACCATCATGGTGTAGGTCCTTTTTGAAAAGTGAACACAATTTTTCTTTCAAAAGCATTTTCGTCTTCGAAAGTATTGAAAATCAATTGTTGAAATTATTGAAAAAGAAACAATAGAGAATTGTTATTGATGTGTGATTTGTTGCAATTGCATTTTAAAGGAAATTGTGTATCGTAGTTCAAGTTTGATCTAGAAAACTTCTCTTTCCCTCCTGTACATAGGATTCATTGAACGAAAATTGATATATTTCATTTGTATCTATGCATTGTTGGGTCAGAGTCTCATACAACATCACTTTCATCTCTACTTCCTTTGAGTAACAACAACTCTTAATAACATTGCGCAATCATAAAATTTAACTAGTAACTCTTTTCTAGGGCTCTATTACACCAACATTTAGCTAGGCTAGCGCTTTGCAATAGGTAGAGAGATACACTCTCCGAAGAACAAAACACACAATAGCATCTTTTGTTAAGGAGTGTCAAATTCCATTTACAACATCTTGTCCTAGGAAGCCCTTCTCACACAAGGGTCAAACATGAGGTCGCATTGATATTGATAGAGTTACTCACTCTGCTTTGTTGATATTGGTGTAGAGATTGCACGTATTACGGGGGTCACTTGGAGGTATACCCACAATGATGAGTGGAAGCCTTTTGAGTTGATTTTGGGCTAGATACCCTTCCCTTGTGTGTGGATCGAACTATCGACTGTCCCCCCAGGATTTATTGTTGTCGGTGTTAAACTTAGTGGCCTATCTTTCTAGGTTCTTACACAAAGTGACTGTGAAGGGGAAAGTCTTCACGGTACCTGGAATCGATGTTGGCCAAACTCACTCGGGCTCAGAGGGTATACCCACGATTATGTGTGGGAGCTTGCACCACGGTGTAAGTTCATTAAGCAGGTCGTCAACGTAACTTTTCCACCCTAGCCCAAACCTTTCTCATCTCGTTGTTGTGACGTTGGATTTCATCACCAACTAGTGACTTTAGAATTAGAAGGTCTTCTTTTCTTGGTATTGTTTCCTAGATTTTGTTTACTAGCACATGTTGTTTGTTTACCAAAGTTGACTATACAATTTTCTTCGTAAGTTTGTCACTCGTTCATAATATTTCCTCCACGTCATTCACATAGAATGCAGGATTTATCTCCAAATCATCTAGAAGGTTCTCAACCCTTGCCTACAAGATCACTTGAGGGCTCTCCTCAGCAGAGTGAATTCTAATATGTCACCACGCCACAAGTGGAACGAAATGACTCTCTAGAACATTTCTGAATTACCAATACTCGAGAGGACTTTCGACTTCACCCTGATTCTGAGCGACATTTTATGCGACTAAATTCTTCTGGAGACTTAGTTGTTGTGTCTTCTAGATCACCGGCTGGACCCTTTCCAAGCATAGAAGTCCAAGATCCTTTTTGGTCTACGGGTGCTTTTAGACGAGACCTTTTTGGTGTAGGATCAGGTGTTGAAACCATCATATCACATGTGATTTACAAAATATCTATCCCAGAGATAGTACCATTTACTACTGCTTATTATTTTCCTGGTATGGACGCCTCGCGCTTTGACCACATCTTGACCATCCCTATCGAAATGGCCCATTACTCAGATACTACGAGTATTCACACCAGGATTACCACGGTTAGCCAAGCCCCCATCGACACACCAGTCACGCCCAGTATCACCCTGACACTATAGCTTGGATACCGTGTGTTGAATGCTTCCATTTCAACTCCTCCGTAAACCCCATCCGGCTCTCTTGGTGGTCCCTCTTCTTTTGGGAACTCTCTTCCCATTTTTATTCCAACACTCCCTCAATTTCCTTTTGGAGGACCTTTCTCGTCCTCCATTGGCAGTCTTAATCCTAGTGGTACTATTCTGTCCTTCACACCAAATTACCAGATTCCCATTGGTGGAAAATTTTACCAAAGAGGTATGACTCAACCCCCTCTTAGCGGGAAAATTCCTATTGGAACACAAATCCCAATTGGAACACAACCCCCAATTGGAACGCTGTCCCCAATTGGAACACCACCTTCAATAGGAGGACCGACCCCACCTTATGGAAAAAACATACCTTCATCCTTGGCCTAGTATTGGAATCAGTTGATGCAACATCCTCTTCAATCGACTGGGGGGAAACAGCTTCCAGCTGTGTCCGTGATACCCCCTAGTATAGGCCAACCATATCTAGGTACGTCCAATCCTATTTGGGGTTTGAATGCTCAAACTCACATCCGTGTTCAAGGATACAATCCCATGAGCTACTATCCTCTCCAACCACCACCAAATCTACCTAGGTCTTCACATTATATACAGACTACTTATGGTCCTACTAGTTTGCCGACGAGGCTTCCTCCCCAAAGCCATCAATACCCATAGGTGAATCGACAGTTATCCTTCTTGTCCACTTCGGATCTCTCAGATTTGTCAAGGATTTTAAATGATCCAATTCGTCACTCTCCCCAATGGCCTGTTATACCAAGAAAGATACCATCAAACATCCCTAAATTCGACGACAAAGTGGGAGAGGACCCAAACAATCACATCATGACTTTTCACCTCTGGCGTTCATCCAACTCGTTGATGGATGACTCTATTCGTTTACGTCTTTTTCAATGGACCCTCACAAGTTCTGTTGCGAAGTGGTATATAGAATTACCATGAGGTTTCTTCAATGACTTCAACACCCTAGCTATGGATTTTCTCACCCACTACCAGTTACCGATCCGTTATGAAATGGGTATCGATATTTTGATTTCTTTCAAACAAAACAAAGATACTCATATCTTTGATCACATTAATGAGTGGAAACGACGACGAAGTCTCATTAAACTCGAACTCCCCGATCATAGCAGAGTGGTTCAAAAAATCATTTGTGAACGACATCGGTCGTGACATCGCCATGGGTGGAGTAGTCATGGAAGATAAAGCCATAAGTCATGCTCAATACCTATATCTCATTTACTCACAAACGGGTACCCTTTATGACTTACTACCTGACTTACCTCATCCTTCCACTTCGACCGCTTCAACTACTCCAGCTGCTTCTTATGCAACTGATGGTGTGATTGGCACTTTCCATGCCCAACCACATTCCATCTCAAGCACTAACCCCAAACCTTCTTCTTCTAATGTTCAAAATGCTCCGTCTCTTGCCCCTCCCACCGACAAGAATTCTGACGTAAATGCAGTTTAATCTACCCCAGCTGGTAAAAAAAATCCAAAAAGGGAAGGGGTAAGAATAAGGAGGAAAAAAATAGTTCTCAAGTAGATAAAACCAAAACTACACCTGTTGACGATTAGGATAAGCACAAACATTGATACCCTTGTCTTATTTGTGGTGATGATCACTACACGAAGGATTGTCCACAACGCACTGAGGTCACTCAGTTCCTTCAAGGAGCCCCAAAACCACCTGCTTCAGTCATTTTGTCCCAACCCTTCTCGTCTCAACAATAGGCTTAGTTGGTCATTCATGAACAACCCTTATCTTCTACTATGTCCTATGTATTGATGTGTACTGGTGATTCAAAACAGAACGACATTACACTCACCACTCGAGCCAAAGATTATTCTCCCTCTAAAGAGAAGTTTGATGACATACCTCCTTCATTGGTACAACCCTCTCCAGTGAATCCACCTACCAATGGTCCTCTTCATCTCAAACGACTGAGACTCGAGATAGTTCTTCAACCCCCCCCAAAGGGTGTCATTCGAAAATCAGCTTTCAATACTCATGCTCGTGCTGCCTAGAACTACAACATTGTTGAAGATCTAGCCCAAGCACCTTCTGCAATGTCAGCCCTCGAAGTCCTTCAAAGTTGTCCCACACAACGGAAGGTATTGTTGAAAGATATCGGTGGAATCGACCCGATAGATACAAATTTAATAATTTTTGACTTGGAACATCACATTCCAAGGTTACCCCCTCAACTTGCATTCCATATCCAAGTGATTGTCTTTGACAAAAACATTTTTTGAACTGTTATCAATGAGGGTGCTCGACGTGTGTCATGTCTCTTACTTGATAGAAATCCATTGGCTCTCCCTCTTTGAACGAATCCCATAACACTCTCAAAGCCTTCAATGGCTCTAGTTTTAATCCCTACAGTGTCCTTCCTTCGTTTCCCATCACCTTAGAAGGCAAAATGGTCCAAGTCAAAGTGGAAGTCTTTGACGCTCCACTTGATTACAATATTTTGCTTGTTCGCAGCTGGATCGATTCAATGCGTGTCATTGTGTCAACCCTTTTCTGTGTGTTAGGTTTCCCACATCAAGGGAATGTATTCACTGTCAACCAATTATCCTTCTTTAACTCTGATACCCATACTGGCAATGTACTGTTCATCGCTAAAACCCCACCGAGTTATGAGAACGTCGGTGTAGGCCTTCTCAAAGACTCTTCGTTAATGGGTACTTTCCCCATTCCACCACCTGATGTTCCACGCTCATCTGTTGCTTCAATCAACATGATCTCCACCTCGATTCATGAAATTCCTATGTCTCACAACCCATGGATAGTACTTGACCCTGGAGATCATCTTATTTACGGTGACGAAATGTCGTTAAGTCTAGTCGAATTTGCCTATCAAGCCATTCAATTGAAAACACCTTCTTCCCCCTCTCTGATCCATGTGGATATCAAGGGCCACCCACCTTTTCCAAATGGCTCAAAATAGTTTTCTGGCCATTTTGGCAATTTACTATTTTTAGCAGGTTTTCACTTCTGGGGCCATTTTGAGGACCTAAATGAAGTTTTTTTCGAGATAGATGTTCTCAATGATATCCAAAGGCATAATTGATCCCCCATAATGAATCTCCTCAACAATACCTTTCCAACGAGCTATCACACGCCTAAAACGGAGATCATATGCAAAAGTTACGACCCCGGGAAGTTGATGCACCAACTTACCCAAACAGGGCCCACATGACTTTTGGCGC
>JZKD02S2260158.1:270618-292113 GCA_000966675.3 Picea glauca
CAACGCCCTAGCTAGTTTATTTCCATTCTGTCTGTAAGCATATTTCAGTCATTTGTTATTAATGAAATGAAGTCTTATTTCCACTGCATCTCTACGTTTATGTGTATTTCTGTATCTCATTGTGTTCCTACATAAATCCGGTTCACTCTCTTGGTGATTTGTCTCCAGATCCCTTCCGTGTCATGTTTCCCATAGATGAGATGATCATGTCTGTCATGGAAGACACCCCTTGGGACGATGGACATCATCATTCCATCCTCTTTCTGGAACAACATACCATTGAGAACTACCAACAAATATCGACCATGTCGACCGTTGTTGTCATATCAACTGTTCCCGAGTCCACACATGATGTGTTTTCCAAAGTGAACTTAAGCAATATCTCACCCACTATTCCCCTCAACATATCCATCAAACCTGGAATTGTCTTAAATGTGCCTATCGGAGCTTCGTGTTGCCCTGATGAAATCGTTACCTACACATCCCTTTTCAAAGAGTTTCATGACGTCTTCGCTTGGAGATACGAAGAAATGCCTGGTATCGACCCCGACATTGTGATACATGAGATCAAGACATACCCTAACGCTAAACCCATCCGACAACGCCTTCATCCGGTTCACCCACGTAAAGCGGCTGTTATCAAGGTCAAAGTTGAGAAACTTCTCAAAGCCAACATTATTTACTCGGTGGCCCTCACTGACTGGGTTTCCAATATTGTCCCGATCGACAAGAAGCAAGGCACAATTCGTGTATGCGTTGATTATAGGGATATCAACAAAGCTTGTCCCAAAGACAACTTTCCTACCCCCTTCGTCGATCAGATTGTTGACGATTGCACCGGAAGTGAAATCTTCTCTCTGATGGATGGTTTCTCCGGGTAAAATCAAATCAACATTGTTCCCGAGGATCAACATAAGATCGCTTTTATTTGTCCTTGGGGTACTTTTGCCTATCGAAAACTCCCTTTTGGTCTCAAGAACGCTAGCGCAAATTTTCAATGCACTATGTATTATGTGTTCCATGATATCAAGAACATCGTGCAACCACATTTGGACGATTTACCTACTCACTCAATGCGTCGAGTCGATCATCCAATCCACCTCCGAGCCATTTTCGTCAGCTGTCGGTTTTACCGTATACAATTGAATCCTCATAAGTGCGTTTTTTGCATGGCATCTGACCGCCTTCTAGGATTTATTGTTTCAAGTCAAGGGATTAGAGTGGATCCTTTAAAGGTTGAGGCAATCCTCAATCTCCCTCCTCCTTCTACACTTCTCCAGTTACAAAGTTTGTAGGGGAAAAAAAACTTTTTTCGTCGTTTTATTCCAAATTATGCTGAGATAACTCGTGGATTTACACGGCTTCTAAAAAAGGGGTCTAAGTTTGTATGGGATACCATCACCAACAATGCTTTCGAATATTTGAAATTGTCCCTAACACATGCTCTGCTTCTCTTTCCCCTTGATTACAGTTGCGATTATTTCCTCTACCTTGCTGCCTCGAATTACACCATTGGTATGGTTCTCGTCTAAGAGGATGATGCTAACGACAAACGTGTTATCTACTACTTGAGTCAAAGTCTAATGTTTACCAAAATCAAGTATTTACATGCCGAAAAACTGGCCTTGGTAGCCATCCAAGCCGTCCAATGCTTCTGACACTATATCCTCTCGCGTAAGACTACAGTGATTTCTAACTGCAACCCTATGCAACACATTCTCACATGTCAATTGCTAGGGGGAAAATACTACAAATGGATTGTGATACTCTAGGATTTTGACTTGGAATTCGAACACGCCAAGTCCAAGAAGTCCTTAGTGTTTGCTGAGTTGATATGCGACTTTCCCTATTCTGAAACGGAAAATGTAGCAGCTAATTCATTACCTGATGAATCCCTTTTCCTCATCAGCTCTGATGATCTTTGGTATGGTGATATCATCATATATCTCCAAACCCAGACTTTCCAGCCAACTTTGTCTAGTACTGAATGACGTCGAATACGCTATCAAGCCCGTCAATATATTATCCTCGGGGATACTCTTTATCATCGAGGGATTGACTCCATTTTTCGACGCTGCCTCACATTCGACGAAGCTGAGAAAGATCTGAATGACTTCCATTCTGGAGCCTGTGGTGGTTATATGTCTGGGTATTCTACTGCCTAGAAGATCTTATGAGCAGGGTATTTTTGGCCTTCTTTATTTAATGACTGCATAATCTCCGTTCAAAAATGCCATGCTTGCCAGACCTATAATAACAAGATACAGTCACATCCCACTCCTCTTCACCCTGTGGTCTCTATTGGTCCCTTTGCAAAATGGGGCATTGATTTCATGACATGTCACCCTCACTCGGCTGAGGGGCATGGATACATTATTGTAGCCGTAGATTACTTTACAAAATGGGCCAAGGCGATGCCAACATTTGGCAACACTGGAAAGGCTGCAACATTATTCATTTTTAATCACATCATAGCTCGTTTTGGTGTTCCTCGGGCTATCATCACTGATCATGGTAGCCACTTTAGAAACTTCAGGATGTCCGAACTTACTGAAAATTTGGGTCTTCTCCATGAAAACTCAACGCCCTATTACCCAGAAGCCAACGGCCAAGTCGAAGAAATTAACAAAGTTCTCGTAACTATGCTCCAATGAATGATAGGGATTCACAAAACAAGTTGGCACACAATGTTGTTTTCGGCATTGTGGGCTTACCGGATATCCGTCAAGTCCGCTACTAGGTTTAAACCTTTCCGATTAGTCTATGGTTTGGAAGCCATTCTCCCGATTGAATGTGAGATACCCTCCTTAAAAATAGCTGTTGAACTCCTACCAAATACTTTCACTGAGGAAGAACATCTATTGTATCTTATGCGATTAGACGAAACTCGATGCGATGCTACCCTAGTCATAGAAGCTCAGAAAAAATGTGTCAAGGCCCAATACGACAAACATGTCAAGCCTCACGTTTTCTCCGAAGGAGATCTCGTTCTCGTCTATGAACAGGATCGAGATATGCTAGGAGCTGGAAAATTCGAAGCCATGTGATGAGGTCATTATATCGTTAGATGAGTTTTGGAAAAAGGGGCTTATGAGTTAGTATATTATGATGGTATCCCTTTGAGTGAACCCAGGAATGGGTTATACTTGAAGAAGTACTATGCATAAAATTACCTGTGCACGAGTACTTGTATTTTAATTGTATCATACTTCTTGTGTGTTACTATAGCTTTCTTTTGTCGTTATCTGGTCTCTTCCCTTCTATGATGTTGTGTTTGATTTCCAAATGTTGGAGTCTTCGCTACCCTACATTGGCTTCGCTGATGGCGCTAGCTGTAGTACTTAGAACCTTGCTTCCACTGCATGGGCAATTTAATCCCCTACAAATGAACTTGTCTCCTTATGAGGTGTGTGTCTCGGCCATGCGACCAACAATATTGTAGAGTATAGCACCGTTATCGAATTGTTGATTGATGCTATCTCGCTCAAAATCTGTCATTTGGTTGTGCGACTCGATTCCCAGCTTGTAGTACTACAACTAAGTAATGTCTATACTATTCGAAGTCCCACTTTGCTACGGGTGTATTTGCGAATTCTCCTCTTGGAACGTTATTTTGATTATATTGAATATCAACATATTCTTAGATGTCTAAATACATTAACTGATGCATTGTCTAACTATGTATTAGATAGAAATTTAGATCATTTATAAATCAATCACATCAATTTTCACACAACACAAGATAAACCGGTAGAATCCGTATGTATATATAACGATCAAAAGATTTTTTTACTAAAAGTTCTGTCCGAGGACCAAAATTTCAAAATCTGAATCTCATAGCTTCTACAAAGTGACATCATGGATGATGTTCAGGGTAACACACGACTGCCCGGGCAACCCTATGAAGCAGTTGGCCAATGGACTCTGACACTCCTACTATATGACACTAATAACGTCATGGAACCTCTCCAAGAGGCATGTCTGGAATATCTTCTATCAAACCATCTAGGTTTTGTTCCATCGCTTCATAATCCTTGGCATCCGATCATGGCACTGGCACCACCTCTCCTCTTCACTAAATAGGAGAAGTACCAGGAGGTCGATAAGGTCCCACATCTATGTCATCAAAAAATAATTTTGTATTTAGACCTTGGACGAACATTAAAAAACATTTACATATGATAAAATTCACAAAAACATTTAAAAAGGAAAATTGTGTACTTCTTACCAAGTTCCCCCCACTGAGTGCCCTCGGGCAGGGCCAAATCCATATCTCCTCGGAAATCCAACCCAACATAAGCATAATCATCGACCATCAGCATCTGTGGTCACAACCAGTCGAAGAAGGTATCATCATATTTGATAATTGGTCTAGCTACGTGCCGGGCCATGAGCTGACACCATCTCAGCATTCTTGGATCTGTTGGGGCTGGAAAATCCCACTCAACTTGTAGCCTCAGCTAGGGAACCCTCTCAAGGAAGAAGGACACCAACAAAGACCTGTACATGAATTGCTTCAAGTTACCTCGCCTACATTTGGTCAAGTGCCTCTTCATGCTATGAAGCATTGCATCTGCCCAGTTAAAACCCCGAGGCTCAGTACACTCTATGGCATACTGAAAGTAGCTCTGGAGAGCCATGTGAGGAGTGGAGCTCCCAGCCATATGAGCAATGGTGAACAAAATAGTGCAGAGGGTCAAATCCCACAGTCCCCAAATAGCTACTTTCCCTTTGCTCCTCTCTACCTCTAGAACACAGTGTAAGCGACAGTACTCACTCATAGGCAGCCCACCACCTCTGCTACCAGTCAGGTTCACGTGTCACCGATGCCATGACAGTCTTGTCAAGAAGCAAATTTCCTCAATATCTAAGGACAATGTGTGGACCCCTACATGGAATACTTGCTGATCGGGATCCCACATATGCACAAGGTACTCCAATAACCTGATTTGGGCCCTCATGCTCGGGATACGAAAGTACTTCAGAAGACCACAATTTCGCAAAGCAGCAATGGTGGGTGGATGATTTCCAACAATGGAATTATCTTCTTCGTTCTCCCTCTTGCGCCATTCCAGAACCATTGTGATGGCCAAATACCTGCATAAGAAGCACAAGAAGAAGATTAATAACTATATTCAACATTTGGCATCTTTTTATTGAGCAAAATTTTAAAAAACTTTTACGCTTTGCGGTTTTCGCAGGTGCCCTTTAGGCACAGTGCGAGGTTCTTGCAGGTGCCTTTGGGCTCACCTGCGAGAATGACCCATTCTCGCAGGTCCCGTGTAGCTCACCTGCGAGAATGGCTGAGCACAATAATAGCCCCCAAAACCAACTCAAAAATGTGTTTTTTCCAATGAAAATGAAAATTTAAACCATGAAAAGGTAGAGGACAAAGAGCCTACCTCACTCTCACTGATGGTTCGTCGAATGGATGGTTGTAACTCCCGCAATCTGATGCCAAATTTTAAGGGTAAAAGAGGGTTTTTTGGACTCAAATAGTGGTAAAGATAAAATGATATGGTAAAAAGAGTTTTTACTTCTTTATATTTACTTTTACCATGTTATTGGATTTTTATAATAATTTATTTATTAAAACCTAATGCCTAATGCCTTTTTGAGTACAACTTTTGCAGGCATAACGACTCTGATGTTCATGCACAGGGATGTGGATATATTTTTCTTCTTTATTACATGTTTTGATTGTTTTTTATGGTTTTTGTACAAAACCTCGAGCTTGGTCTTTGTCCGTTCTCACGCTCGAAAATACATCAAAATGTGATCGAGAAAACTTTTATCACTTTTTCGGTCTCAACAAGGTTATATGAAAAAGGAACCCCCCTAGAGTCCTCTTTAATCTCTTTTCAGACTCTCTAAACATGAAAACATAGCCGAGCGACCTTGCTATTTTCACACTCGATAAAGTATTTGAAGAAAGCATCTGTTGGGCGATAATTTATCTCTTTTTCTGTCTCACCAAACTATTTTACCAAAAAGGAACTGAGAGAGTTCTCTTTTAAGTGTTTTTCCAGACTCTATAATCATGAAAAACCTTTGAGTTTTCTATCTTTGGACTCGTTAAACAAACATCGATAGACCCATAATGGGATCAAACCACTCCTTCCTAGGGTTTGTTAAAAATACTACGAAGGAGTTATCTGAAGGATAAGCTTATATCAACAAGCATATGTTATCCTCCTCAAGCTTGCGTAAAACTACAGAGGTACTTGCCAGAAATGGTGGGGGAAAATTTGGGAAAGGGATGAGTTCTCGTATTCATATTAATTGGCAGTAAGTGTCGCTCTTGAACATGACACCCCCCTATTCATTACTTGAAGCCGGTTTGGGAAATCCATTTGTCTCTCATTCGATTTACTACAAGTTCATACCCTGTGTCGTCTTTGAGTCAATGCTGCCAAATCATTGGTCATGTCATTCATATGTTCAAGAGAAGTTCATCTGAAACCTCTATTGAGTCAGCCATCTGTAGTTGTCCATTCTCTTCGTGTCTACCTTCCCTGTGTCCGGTCCAACTTACATCATACTCTCTTTCACCTTCAAAATCTATTACTCATTTCGTGTCATTGATGGGGGATGCATCAAGTCCCTCCTATGAAAATTTTTGTTCCGTCGACTTCAACTCATTATCCGGAAACAAGGCTTAGAAATTCTTTGGTACCTTGGAACTTTAATGCCTCAATGGCAAGTTTCCTCGCTTTTTACAGTGGGTTTACATCATTGACCCCTGATTGAAAGATTATATCAGATGTTCGACCTCAACTCATTCATTCACATTTGAAGGATTGTACTAGAGTACCTTGGGAGTCATTGACATTAATGGTGATTTCCCTCGCACTTGTTAACGGTTTCATCAATGACCAGTAATCAAGTGGTTTCTACCATGTTCGACTTCAACACATGTAATCACATGGTTAGATTCTAACTTTTGGGTGAGGAGATTGAAGACCCTGGATATCATCTCTTTGTCCAGGTTGCGATGGAATATGTATAATTTGCAACACATAGATCCACTTTGTATGTCTCGTGGCTATGTCGTCTCAATTTGAATTTTCTCGCATAGATCCATAGTGTATTCCGGGTGGCTATGTTATATTTTGATGACATGGATC
Source organism: Picea glauca (assembly GCA_000966675.3). Lineage (NCBI taxonomy): Eukaryota > Viridiplantae > Streptophyta > Pinopsida > Pinales > Pinaceae > Picea > Picea glauca. Next base: position 277,746 of record JZKD02S2260158.1, read on the forward strand.
CACAGTGTATGATTGGTGGCCATGAACTATGTCTATGATGTCATCTGTCTGTGATGTGAGTATGGGAATGCCTACCTCAGAATTAGTATATATGATATTCTGCAGATGCTTGGTTGTTCGCAGGTTTCCGATTAGGTGCGCTCCTGGTTTCTGACACACACATGCAGTTTACAAAGTCTTTTGGCTCTCACTGATTCCTGCCTCATACTTTGGGGGGCATTGTGTTACCCATGATTTTGGTCAATCGTGATGGTGTATTGATGATGGTGTACTCAGGCTCCTCATAAGAACTTTCTCCTGAGAAAAGTGACATTCATCTCTTCCCAGAAAACATACTTTTGAAGAGAGTTTGCAGGTTGCTAATATCCTAGGGTGCGAGAATGACCCATTCTCACAGGCTGTGTTCAACTAGGGTGCAAACTTCTCACATTGTGCTACATAGCTAGGGTGCGAACTTGTTCTAAATCTTGGAAAAAGATGAAGTCTCGATGGTTCTAGAAGGGAATCTTCTAGAATAATGGGTTGCCATTCGAATGGTTATCCTTTTACTTGTTTCCCTAATATTTTGGGATCATTCTTATCCAAGTAACCATCTCATCCTCTCTTATATATTGATGGAATTCTCATGGGAAAGGTTAAGCAAGATTCATTGGAGAATTGGTGAAAGAATTCTGTGAAGGACCTAGCTTGAACAGGAGCTTGGAGACTCTAGCAAGTCTATCAAGAGGAATTGGATCTTCTTCATACAAGGATCGAGCATGTGTGTGTGTTGGAGTCAAGAGCCACCGAAAGGAAGCTTGCGACATCAAGGCGATCAGGTTGTATCTTCTACTTTTGATTAATATGATACAGTGGCATGTCATTTTCCCATAAAGTCCTTCTTACTTTATTGTGTAATTCCTTGATCATACACATAAGTTGAGAGTTGAATATATTTTTCTATTTTCACTTTGGTTGGTTTGTGTTGTCTTGGTCTTGACCTCACGAGAGAACCGGACCGAAGCGGGAGCAACAAAGACCCTAGGAAGCGATACAAAGGTATGTTACTTGTTCCTCCCTACTAGCTAATTCAATGGTCAAAACTTAGAGAAAGAGTCATGTCCTATTCTGTTTTGTTCTAGATCTAGGTGGATCTAGGGAGATATGTTAGTGTATGCACCTACTGATTAGTCCGATAACACCTATGTCTATTTTCCCTGTTGGATGTTGTGGTCACACAGTGCTAGACTATGTGTGGCTTTTTGGCTATTTTGTACAACACTCTCTTCATGTGAGAGAGGTGGTTGAAGTTGGAAGAACAGGTTTCTAGACCTATGAGCGACTCTCTCTAGGTGAGAGAGTGTGCAGAGGAAGGAAATAACTCTTGGAAGGAACCCTGTAGATGCCAAAGAGCTTGGAGACTTTCGATATGGTCTGTTGCTGAAACCCAAGGCAAGGGAGGCTAGCAGCCGATGGACTTTCTAGGTGATAGAGAAGGTGTATACTCCTGGGGTGGAATAGGAATGTGGGGAAGGAGAGTCTGCGGGCAGTGAGTATGAGTGGTTCCTAGGAGAGAATTCGTTGATTGTGCCTGTGTGTTTTCCCTGTAACCTCGGCCTAGCCTGGGATTCCTTGCCTTGGGGTGGAGCCTAGTCCCATCTTGGGTGTGACCTATTGATGAGATTGATGAGTAGTGCATTCTAAGGCTAGGAGGTTCGTGGAAGGCTTGCACCTGGTTAGTGGAATAACCACCGTTTTCAAAGATAAGTACCAGATGATGTTTCAATTATGTTATTGCATGTATGTGTATTTATAATTATCATGTACTCTTTTGTGCATATGAATTAATGATAAAGCCATTTATTATTTATAATAACAATAATTCGTATGCTCACTCTGAGTTTAAATGTGTTTAACCTATTTTAAATGCATGTCATATAAATATATATAATTAAGCATGAGATTTTTATTTTGCTAAGTATCGCCTACCCAGCTAATGGAAAGGGGGCATTACAGTATGGTATCAAAGTGTTACAACTTCAAATTAAAGAGTGTTACATTAGATATAAGGTTATACATACCCAATGCTTAAAACATCTCTTCAGTTAGTTACTACTTCCATGCTTATTTTTTTTTCTTTTCTCCCATTTGGAAAAGGTTTGAAGTCTCATTATTTATTTACAATATGTTTCTTGAATTTACATATATTACATACAAAATGGACATCAATCATGATGTCATAGGGCCCTTCACTCCAACAAGTTGATCTCCTTCTCCATTTGTATCCTTATCTTTTCCTATGATGGTCATATTATAGTCCTCTATCGATATCCAATGGTTCTTGTCAGATTTGATTCAGATCACATGTTTTCATTGTCCTCAAAAAGGAAGGAACTTGGTGCATGTGTCTTGATTTTAATACACTTAACAAACTTACCATCAAGGAAACATATTTTCCATTCTCTTCATAGATGACATTTTTTATGAAATCAATGGGGCTCAATAATTTACCAAACTTGACCTTCATTCAGGCTACCACCAAATATGTATGAAAAATGAATACATCCCCAAGACTGCATTTCACATTCATGAGGGCCACTATGAGTTCTTGGTTATTCCCTTTTGTCTCTCTAATACCTTGTCCACTTTTCAAAATCTCATGAACCATTTCTTTCGTCCTTTCCTCCATCACTTTTTGTTATTTTTCTTTGATGATATTCTCAAATATAGTAAAACTTGGCCATCTCATCTTGCCCATGTAGATCAAGTTCTCCATCTCCTCTACAATCACCAACTTTTCCTCAAACAATCTAAATGTTCTTTTGGCTCCTTTGAAGTTGAGTACCCGGGTCATATTCTTGGAAAGGATGTTGTAAGGGTGGATCCCAAGAAAATGGAAGCTATTGATAATTTGCTCTCCCTAAAAATCTTAAACTTTTTCATGGTTTTTTGGGTTTAACGGGATATTAAAACAAATTTGTTAATAATTATTTCAAAATTGTGGCTCCTCTCACAACTCTCCTTAAAATGAATTATTTTAGTTGGACTCCAACAACTGACCAATCCTCTCAATCCTTGAATGAAGCTACTTGTGGTACTCATGTACTATCCCCACCTGACTTCACTGTGACCTTTGTTCTGGAATGTGATGCATTAGGGAGATGAATTGCGGTAGTCCTCATGCAATATGGATGACCTTTGGATTTCACCAACAAAAAATTTCTAGATGGACATCTAGGCCAACCAATTTATGAAAAGGAAATGTTTTCTATTTTTGATGCAGTGGATGTATGATGCCCTTATATATTGAGACAATGCTTCCAAAATAAGAGACATCATTAAAGACTCAAGTACTTCCTAGAAAAATGAATTTCATCCCTAGAGAAAACAAATGGGTGACCAACCTATTTGGATATGATTATAAGATTATTTATAAGAAGGGAAAATAAATTCTTTTGGATCATGCTCTTTCCAGGAAATATGAAGACGAAGGGTCCCTGTTTTTCCTCTCATTAATTTTTGTCTATTGGCTTTAGGTTGTTTGACACGAATGATTGAAAGACCCTGATGTAGGAGCATTACTTCACGTCAGCAGTGTGCTAGCCAACCAACACATTCAACACACATTTAATGGACAAAGGGAGAGGCCCAACCCTCTCAATTTTGAAATTCAAAATTTCAATAAATTTTGTAAGGCTGTAAGAGCCGACCACACATCTATTCAGGAAGTGGTTGAGGTTTCCTTAAATGGTATCCTGTAGCAATCCCATGACGTATTCAGGACTAGGCATCCATTTATGTAATGTAGCCATAGGAGTCACTCTGTGATAGTGATAGCTCAGAGATGATGGTTGAGGATAAGCTCATGGGATCCCTCATTTTGTAAGGGGGAATTTAGAGAATAATAGGACTCGGAGTAGAGAGTTAGGAGGAGAGACCAGAGCAAAGAGGTATTGATAGAGAGATGAGACTTGTTACAGCCCAGCCTTTGTAAACAACTTGTATAGGTTTTTCAGAATTAATAGAAGAGCAGTTTTTCCTGACCATGAATTGTCTGTGTATCTTTATGCATTTGAATGTGACTTGTATGCTGTAGATATAGGTTATAAATAGATTTTACTATCTATTTGTGAGTTTGTTGGTTTCTATTTGGGTTCTTTAGGCCATTAAAGGAGTGCATAATAGAACACTGGAAGTTCTGTAGCCAGTGCAAGGAGTAAGCATCTGAGCTCTATGAAGTCAAAAAGAATGGGCAAGGAGTGCACACCAGAAATATTCACAGACTCAAGGAGGAGCCTCAAGGTTGTTGAACACCTTGAATGACGAACTGTGTAGGGGAAGGCATAGAGTGAAGAGAAAAAATCTCTGGAGATTCTGTAGAAGCTCTTCCAGGAGAGGATTGAGCGAGTGCACAGAGTGCACCAGAGAACTCTTTCGAGTTCTGAGAAGAAGGAGAAGTATCACAGGAAAGATGCTCACAAAGTTGAAGAATACTCTATTGGCTCAACAAGGAGTGCTTGAGAAGGAGGCTACCAAGAGGGAAACAAGTTTCCCTTTGAAGGGAAAGATGAGGGCCGAGACCCTTAGAGATTGAGTAAGTTTGAGAAGCTCAAGAGGAATAACGTTTCTATAACATAGACGAGACCCAAATTTTGGGGATTCGAACACTGAGAGATCGAGAGTGAAGAGTCTCCAAAAATCACAAAAGGAGAATTCACGAAAGGACCAAGACCATCCATCAAGGAGGACATGTGGCAACTAGTCGGCGTTACGTAGAAGTCGCCAAAAGGACCAGGATCGTCCATCAAGGAGGACACTTGGAAAGCGGTCAAGGTTTGGGGAAAAGGCCTGAAATATTTCTAGCCATCTATCCAGTTAGATCATGGTCGTCAGTTCCAGGAGGACTAGGCCTTTGATCTCTCAGAGGGAGAGATTTCGGCATTTCATGATCCGGGGATTCGAAAGACAGAGAACAAGAGAAACACTTGCATCGCGATTCCTTGAATCGCGAAAGCCAGTAGTGCTTTGATGTTAAACCTTTTTAGGAATTTCAAGACCTGGGTATTTGAAAGGCCAGGATATGGGAGACATGGAGTCACGACTCACGAAATCGCAAAACCCCGAAAGCATTCAAAGGAATAGCATGAGCGGAGCCATTACGCCCTTTTTGAAATTTTGACAACTGGGAGTTCAAGAGTGAAGGAGTCATGAGACATGGAGTCCCAACTCGCGAAATCATGAAATATTGAAAGCATTCAGAGGAATAGGATGAACCAAAGCCTGTTAAGCCCTTTTCATCATTTTGGGGTCCAAGAGATCGAAGGACCGAGAATCGCCTACAGCCGAAATCGTGAAATCATGAATTATGAAATGCTGAAAAGTGGACCATGCTCATGGGTAGATTTCGGTATTTTGGGGTCTGGGAGTTCGAAGGACCTAGAATCGTTGTAGATGGAAACGTGAAATCGTGAAATGAGAAAACTCGAAAGCATTCAGAGGCTAAGGGAGGACCTAGATTCATTAATCCCTTTTCAACATTTTGGCGACCGAGAGTTGGAGGGACAAGGAGCCTTGGAGAGCTCGCAATCACGAGTCCCAAAACCCCAAAATGTGAAAGGTGTGTTGGTTCAGAACAGAGAAGAGCACTGAAAGATCAGTGCGTGCATAGGTTTTCTCAAAGCCTATGCTAGGGAATTAAATGGACCTGTGGATTTGTTCAAGGGGTTCCAACAGGAGCCCGAAGAGCCATTTCAGCTCAGAATTTGGAATGATCCAGAGACCGGGAGGTCGCAGAACCCTATTGAGGTAGGGGGGGTCTGCATCATATGGTATCAGAGCTGATATTTTCTTCTGTAGAATTTAGGCGAAGGAGACTGCAGGTGAAGGAGGAGATAGAGTAATGATGCTCTGTGAAAATTGTGGCAAGGTGTGCAACAAATGATAGACAACCAGGTGAGTTGTAGGAGGACATGGAGATTCTCTCAGACGTAGAGTGATCCATATGCTTGCCAGGAGGGTAGGTGAAATATGGAAATGGCTACTGAAGGCCATGAGCGTGGTGGAAGAGGAGATCAACAGTAGATGAATAAAGCATATATTGACAAGGAACTCATTGAGATAAGAGCGAGAATGGAACAACTGTCATTGAAGATGCAGTAGGAGGCAAAAGTACACTAGAGGTACAAATGGCCTCTAAACAACAAATCCAAATGGCATGTTCAAAATTTTCTAGCCAGGAAACAAAAATAAGTGTTGAGGAAGTGGTTGAGGTATGCTGAAAGCCTCAGTGACACAGAGCTGGTTTGCATCTGTGAGCCAGAAGTCAGAGAAACGCTCAGAGATGAGGAAGAGGGATCAATTTAAGATCTCATAAACTACCAGGAGGGCAGGGATGAATTTTTGAATTTCCAGGTGGGCAATGGAATGGGATCACTCGAGGATATCATATACTGTCAAGAGGACAACAAAAAAAATTCATATTGCCGGGTAGGAAATGGTATGAGTTTAGCAGAGGATCTCATAAACTGCCAGGTGGGCAGAAGTGAACTTTCGAGTTGCTAGGTGGGCAATGGTAAGAGATCAATAGAAGGTCTCACATACTGCCAAGGGGGCAGTGGTGAAAGTTCAGATTTCTAGCTAGGAAATGAGATGGGACCAGTCGGTCGCATACACTGGCAGGTGGGTAGTATAAAATTCCCAATATGCCAAGGGGGTAAGGGGGAAAGGATGAAGCTATGTGGAAGTCTCATGAACTCAGAGGAGAGTTCGGATCAGCAAGGAGTGCTGACAAAGGAAGGTCAGAAATACATTATGATCATTGGGGGAATTGAAGTATTCCTACCAAGCAACCTAGTTGAGGCCAAAGTATGTGTTGTAGAAGCAACAACAAAAGAAGGACATCCAACAGTGACTGTCATAGAGGGAGAGGAGGAGTAGACACTAATGTTTTCCCCAATAGAATAGGAGCATGCAAATAATATGCTCACTCCATGGGAAATGAAGTTAGAGATGCTAGAGGATTGGTTGAACAATCCAGAGCCAGTATATGGCTACCACAAGGAGATAGTCATGCAGATGTTAGCAGAGGAGAATTCCCAGGAATCACTTAGAATTTTTAGCCAGGGAGATGAACATATGATAACTGCAGTGTCAAGGCGTGCAACAGAAGATGAAGGAGAATTCCAGTCTGAATGGCAGCAGCTAATTTGTCAAAGAAGGTGACTGAACAACAAGTCAGTGAAGAAAATAAGTCTACAGAGCTAAATTTTGCAGTAGGATGGAAAGTTAAGGCCATAGAGGAAAACAATGGCATGGGAGATCTAGTTGATCGACACACTTGCCGGGAAGAAGTGCAGCTGAGGAGACTGCATAAGGAGAGCCATCCACTAAAGCAGCTGGACAAGGTAATTGAATAAATCATAAGGCTGATGTAAAGTTCAGTAGTAGAGACTGCCAAGAATGAAGCAGAGGAGCAGATGAATAGCTCGAAGGAAAAGTTTGGGATCCAGGTGGATTTCAACACTAGAGAAGAGGACCTCATGATCAGGATATCATGATTTTTGCAGATAAGGAGTATGATGCAGGAGCATCACTCTATGTCAGCAACGTGCCAGCTAGCCAAGACATCCAACATGCATTTAACGGAGAAAGGGAGAGGTGCAACCCTCTCAATTTTGAAATTCAAAATTTCAATAAATTTTGTAAGGCTGTAAGAGTTGATCATGCATTTGTTCAGGAAGTGGTTGAGGTTTCCTTAAATGGTAGCTTGCATCAAGCCCAGGATGTAGTCAGGACTAGGCATCCATTTATGTAATGTAGTCGTAGGAGCTGCTCCGTGATAACGATAGCTCAGAGACGGTGGTTGAGGATAAGCTCATGGGAGCCCTCATTTTGTAAGGGGCAAGTTAGAGAATAATAGGACTCAAATTAGAGGGTTAGGAGGAGAGACCAGAGCAGAGAGGTCTCGAGAGAGAGCTGAGATTTGTTACAATCTAGCCTTTGTAAACACCTTGTATAGGAATTTCTAAATTAATAGAAGAGTAGTTTTTCCTACCCATGAATTGTCTATGTATTTTTATGCATTTGAGTGTCACTTGTATGTTGTAGATATAGGTTATAGATAGATTTTAATATCTATTTGTGAGTTTGTCGGTTTCTATTTGGGTTCTTTAGGCCATGCAAGGACTGCACAACAGAACAATGGAAGGTCTGTAGCCAGCGCAAGGAGTGCGCACTTGAGCTCTGCGATGTCAGAAAGAATGTTCAAGGAGTGCACACCAGAAAGATTCAAAGACTCAAGAATGAGCCTCAAGGTTGTTGAACACCTTGGAGGATGAACTATGCAGGGGAAGGCACATAGAAAAGATACAGAATCTCTAGAGATTCTGTAGAAGCTCTGCTAGGAGAGCATTGAGCGAGTGCATAGAGTGCACTAGAGAACTCTTTCGGGTTCTGAGAAGAAGGAGAAGTGTCACAGGAAATATGCTCACAGAGTTACATAATACTCTATTGGCTCAGCAAGGAGTTCTTGAGGAGGAGGCTGCCAAGAGGGTACCAAGTTTCCCTTTGAAGGAAAATACGAGGGACAAGACCCTTAGATATTGAGCAAGTTTGAGAAGCTAAGGAGGAACAATGTTCCTATAATGCAGATGAGACCAACATTTTGGGGATTCAGACACCGGGAGACTGAGGGAAGAGTCTCCAAAAATTGTGAAAGGAGAATTCATGAAAGGACCAGGACCGTCCATCAAGGAGGACATGTGGCAACTGGTCAGTGTTTCGTAGAAGTCACCGAAAGGACTAGGACCGTCCATCAAGGAGGACACGTGAAAAGCGGTCAAAGTTTCGAAAAAAGGCCCAAAATATTTCGAGCTGTCGATCTAGTTAGATCATGGTCGTTGGTTCTAGGAGGAATGGGAAGTTGATCTCTCAGAGGGAGAGATTTCAACATTTCATGAACTGGGGATTCGAAAGACAGAGAACAAGGGAAACACTTGCATTGCAATTCCCCGAATCATGAAAGCCAGTATCTCTTTGACATTAAGCCCTTTTCGGCATTTCGGGACCTGGGTGTTCGAGAGGCCAGGAGTCGGGAGATGTGGAGTCCCGACTCATGAAATCGTGAATCCTTGAAAGCATTCGGAGGAATAGCACGAGTAGATCCATTAAGCCCTTTTCGACATTTTGGCAATTGGGAGTTCAAAAGTGAAGTAGTCGTGAGACGTGGAGTCCCGATTCACGAAATCAAGAAATCCCGAAAGCATTCAGAGGAATAGGACTACCCAAAGCCCATTAAGCCCTCTTCGGCATTTCGAGGTACGGAAGATCGAAGGACCTAGAATCCCCTGCAGCTGGAATCATGAAATTGTGAATTACGAAATCTTGAAAAGTGGACCATGGTCAAGGGTAGATTTTGGCATTTCGGGGTCTGGGAGTTTGAAGGACCTAAAATCATTGCAGTCGGAATCGCGAAATCATGAAACACGAAAACTTGAAAGAATTCAAAGGCTAAGGGAGGATTCAGAGTCGTTAAGCCCTTTTCGGCATTTTGGCGACTTGGATTTGGAGGGATAAGGAGACTGGGAGAGCTCACAGGCAGGATTCCCAAAACCCCAAAACGTGAAAGGTGTGTTGGTTCAGAACAGAGAAGAGTGTTGAAAGTTGAGCACGTGCATAGGTTTTCTCAAAGCCTGTGCTAGGGAATTAAAGGGACCTATGGATTTGTTCAAGGGGTTCCAACTGGTGCCCGAAGAGCCATTTCGGCTCAGAATTTGGAATGATCCAGAGACCAGGAGGTCGTAGAACCCTACTGAGGTAGGGGGGGTCTGCATCAAACCCCAAAATTTATGCCCTAATCGAAAAACTTCAACATGATCTCCAAGATTCTTTAGGCTACTATTGACACAATGATGTGTTTCACTATAAATGTCACTTGTATTTAAACAAACAATCAAAACTTAAATCTAAGGTGTTCTCTGAGTTTCATGCTTCACCTACAACAGACCATTCATATTTTACCAAAAATTATGAACAATTCAAACAATATTTCTTTTGGGATAGTATGAAACAATAAATCTTCTCCTTTGTGGTTGAATCTGATAATTGTCAATGCAATAAGGGAGATATTATCAAACATCCTAGTACAATCCAACCATTTCCACTTCCACCTACTATTTGGATGGATATTTCTATGGATTTCATTATTGGCTTACCCAAATCAGGAAATAAGTTATTCATCATGGTGGTAGTAGATTGTATTTCTAAATATGCTCATTTTTGTGCTCTTCAACATCCATTCACAACATCCAAAGTGGATAAAAGTTTTATGGATAATATCTTCAAACTCAATAGAATGCCTCATTTTATTATTTCTAACCGTGATTCCACTTTTACCAACAATTTATGGCAAGAATTATTCAGGATCCAGGAACTCAATTGCATCTCAAAACAACCTATCATCCCCACACTCATGTCCAAATGAAATAAGTTAACAAGTGTTTCGAAACATATTTGAGGTGTTTTTCATCTAAAACATAACATCTGTGGGTTCAATGGTTATCCCTAACTAAATGGTGGTACAACACTTGTTACCATACTACCACTCACATGAGTCCTTTTGAAGTAGTCTACGGACAAAATCCACCGTAAGTTCTTCCATACATACCAGGTGTCTCCAAGGTTCAAGAGGTTGACCAAAATCTCATCGTCTGTAGGACCATTGTACGTACTCTCAAAGAAGATTTTGTGATGGCTCAAAATTGCATGAAGAGATATGAAGATTAGGGTTGTTCTAAACGTTAATTTTCTGAAGGGGATCTAACTTTTCTCCATCTCCAACCATACAGGAAGACTTTAATCAAAGCCCACCAATGTAAGAAACTTGCACCAAAATTTTATGTTCCTTATACTATTATCAAACGCATCGGAATAGTGGCCTATTAGTTGGATTTTCCCAGTAACTCCAAGCTACATATTATTTTTCATGTCTCATTCCTGAAGAAAGTGATTAGCACCAAATTCCACACCTAGACAAACCTACCAAAGTTGGATGAAGAAGGTTCTATTTGGTTGCATCCACAAGCCATCTTGGACCAATGAGAGAGTCGCCTCCATTAGTGTACTATCAAGGAATTTTGGTTCATTGTAAGGATACTCCACCAGAAGATGCCACTTGGAAATTGACTACCATTCTTCAACAATTTCCTCATCTTAAGACTTGAGGAAAAGGATCTCATGTTAGGGACCGAACCCCTCACAAAGATAGAATAATATATTTTCCATTTAATAAAGGCCGACAATATTTAATAAGGTATAAATATAGTTTCCATGTAATAAAGGGAACCATTAGTTAGTAAGCCCTATTTAATAATTGTGAACAAGTCAATATAAGAAGACCTAATAGAATCTTCTACTTCTAGAAAGGTCTTACTCTAGAATTTTCTTTAGAATATATAATTAGTATAAATAAGAGTAGGAGGATTGCGAAAGCTCCTCTTGAGAATTATTGTAATAGAGCTTTACTCTGCTTCAGGTTTCCCCCCTTGAAGAGGCAAATGAACATTGCTTTCTTTGAATAAAAGTATGATTTCTCATATTTCTCTTCTCAATATTTTGTTGTTCCATTGATATCTATTGAATATTCAAGTTTATATATATTATATTACATCTATTACTTTACATTTCAACAGACCTTTGCAAAGATTTTATATATTCACAATATTGATTTCAATAATTCACCATTCAACCTTTCTCATGGTAACTTCACCAAAATTTATGACTTCAAAATCCAAATACACATGACAAATTGGGAATTTGTCTTACTAATGGGATGTCAATTAATAATTATCTTCATGTTTATAAGAAATGAAACTACTTATAGTAGATTAAATAACACCCCATGAATAAAACATAACATGGAAAACAATGAAATAATATTATAGCGATTTTTTTTAATCCAAAGGGTTATAGAAAGGGGAATTAATATTACAAACTCATTAACACGTGATCAACAATGAGACACCAATAGAAATAAACATTCACATATGAAAAATGAAAAAAAGAGTCTTTATGTTTTGCGAAATCCTCATAATGATTTAATCTCCAAAATTCATTAACATGAATAGTTACAATAATGGATAGAAAATACAAGGTGACTTCCAAAATAAGGAAAAAATAGAATGTTTGACAATCACAATGCAATTGAACCCCTCATACATTGAGAGAGAACATTTTTATTCAAACAAAACCATCTCAATCAAAATAATGTTTAAGTGCCAGGGGAGATGGACAATGACTAGGCATGATCATTAAATGGCATTGCCACCAAGTTCGCATACAAGTGTCTAATGTTTTAGTGTTAGCTCTTAACTCATTACATATACTCAACTTATGAACCTAATATTTTTTCTAATTTTCCTTGGAAATAGGCTTTGGTTTTAACTTAGCTCTATATTCATATAATTACACTAGTGGAGGATTAATTGTATTAGATATTTATATTTGACGACGCAAAATAAAATAGGGTCAGATGATGTGGTGGTTTTAGTTCTCATAAGGAAGTTCCCTTTTCATTTTTTTTACTTTAGTTAATCATTAATATGCTCATTTTGTTTTGACAAATTATATGATTATATGGAAAATCTAGTTATTGATTATTATGCTCATTTTGTTTTGACAAATTATATGCTTATATGGAAAATATAGTTATCGATTTGTTTGCAAAAATTACTATGCAAACTATTTGGCATTAGTACTATATTTCAAATACTAAAATTAGATACTATAACATGAACTAATGGTGTTAGATATAAATTTATATTTATTTCTACATACATATATTTATAGAAAGATTAATAAAAAAATCATAAAAATTTAATTTTGTTTTCCCTATCTTTGTTTTTTTATACATAGGTACATATTTACATTAAAATAATATGTTTCAATAAGTTTATATTATTTATTGAAAAATATTTTTCTAAATTAAACGAAACAATGTTTCCATATGATATTATTATGCAAATAGTGAAATTAGATGATTAATATAGATATTTAAATAACTCATTAATTAATTAACTAAAAAAATTATAAAATTTAACTTTCCAAATTAAAAAAAATAATAATTCCAAATTAATCTCTAAATACCCACATACCATTGGAAAAACACATAAGTGAACAATGAACCATATACAAAGAAACCATTGTCCAATGCATGGCATTACTAACCTATTCCCTCTCGAGGAAGAAGATATAACAATGGACAAGAATGCATGAGTGGGAAAGAAGGTATCTAGAAAACAATTATTGTCCATCTCTTCATGGAACATTTAGCATGTTCCCTTTGTAACAATGATATACAAATGGATAATGACACATGAATGGATAAGGAGGAAGCTAGAGGGCACATGGTGTGGTGTCAACTTTGTTCTAAAATATTTAACATATTTTCTATATAACTAAAATATACTAAGGAAAAGGGCACGTGAGTGGACAAAGAGGATCCACATAATGGACAAGGAGGCATCTAGGGAGCACATAGTGTGGTGTCCACTTTGTTATAAAATATTTAGCATATTTTCTATATAACTAAAATACACTAATGCAAAAGGTCACGTGACTCGACAAAGAGGATCCACATAATGTACAAGGAGGCATCTAGAGAGAGCACACGGTGTGGTGTGCACTTTGTCATAAAATATTTTCTCTCTAACTAAAATATACTAATGGAAATGAACACATGAGTGGACATAAAGGATCCACAAAGCTATTAGTATCAAGTTCCTCATGAAATATTTGACTTCATTTCTAACAAAATGATACCAATGAGTTAGAAATGATAAGTGGGCAAGGAGGTATTTAGATATTTAACTTCATCTCTTTCTAACAAAATGATACCAATGAACAAGCCCACATATGTGGGCAAGGAGGTATTTAGATATTTCTTTGTATAATATTTGGTCACTTCACTCTCTAGTAAGGAGATACCAATGGACAACATGTTTATATGAATTCAAATAAATGGATAAGAAGCCATTAAATGAGTCCTTTGTAACATATTGAACTTTTTTCAAGAAAGGAGATCCCAATGGACAATGACATAAGTGGACAATGGACAATGACATAAGTGGATAAGGCATTAAAAAATTCCTTATATTATAGTGGACCTTTTAGATTTCAAGTAAGGAGATAAAAATATACAATGACACATGAATAGAGAAAGAAGTAACAAGAAAGCAATTGTTATCTACATTTTCATGAAATATTTTTTTTTAATAACAAGAAGATTAATTTAAGGTTTAACATGTTTTTTAAATTTTAAATGAAAATTTATATATGTGAAGAGTGAAGAATGTTTAAAAATAAAATAAAAAAGGAATGTTTAAAAATAAAATAA
>JZKD02S2260158.1:300374-325791 GCA_000966675.3 Picea glauca
GAAAGTATGATAAAATAGGATATGTATACCTCTTAGATTTTACCAATCAAATCTATGTTAAAAAATCTTCCATACCAAAAGTGTTAAAAAATCTTCCCTACCAAGTTTAAAGGTATATTGATCAAAATCATAATCTCTCTTTTTGAATTCACTTATCAATGATATATATAATTGGTTATTATGTGATTTCTGAAGTGTTAGGGTTTATCGTGAATGCATATTATGTGATTTCTGAAGTGTTAGGGTTTATAGAAATTTGTATCCCATGAATGCATATCACAGCGAATGGGTGGCTGCAATACCTGCCTCTCTAAAAAGATCGATGTGGTTCCACTGACAATGTCTGAGTAATGGTTTTGTTTTGCCCGCCTTATCTCTCACGTTTTAGTAAATACTAACATTCCATAGAAGTCTTTTCAGAGTTCTGATTCTCCTTCTCATCATGGCGGCTCCAACATGAATGTTGCACATTTGCTACACCCTTCTCTTCATTGTTGCACATTGTACTACACATTGTGCTTCACAAGTTTGAGTTCACAGATGAATGCCTACTGCATGGAAAATAGTTCGAGTAAATAATGTATGCTTCTTCACTCTTGAATATCTATACGAAATTCATTTAATCATTCTGGAGCACATGAAGATGTCAACACTAAGAGAGAATACACAAATTTTATTTCAAGATAGAAATCTCTCGAAATGCAATTCAACATGGGTTGATGTAAAATAACTCGTTTTCGCATCAACTTTGTACTTTGGCTCAGTAACGAGCTTGTTTTGTTTATGCAGAGTTATGTGCTGAGGGGTTCAGGGAAGCTCTAACAAAATCATTTCCTTCGTAACTAGAAATAGCATTATGAATCGGCCCTTCTGTATGAACCTGTATTCGATATTATAATTTCATAGAAAAAATAAAAAGACCACTCTGTTGTGTTGAGATTTAATGACCATCGCAAGCTTTGAGTTTACAAATAATCCACCGGAGACCTATCTGCCAAATTTGGCACATTATTTGAGATAATACAAATTCATTGTACAATGCTTCTTTATCCGCCAAATTGAGCGGAAATAAGAAACGATATCAATGCTTTTGACGAGGGAAAATATAGAACAAGGTCGAAACTAACGCTCATATAGCTCAAGATACAGACTGGAGTATCGTTTAGTGATAAGTAGTGAGGTGATACAACTTGTACTAAGTAGGATCTGATCTGGTGTCAAAACCCCAAGTAATTGTATGAATAAGCCAAATATAGCTCAAGGCACCCACTGGAGTGTGGAAGTGTATGAATAAGCCAAATATAGCTCAAGGCACCCAGTGGAGTGTGGTTTAGTGATAAGTAGTGAGGTGATACTGCTTGTTCTAAATAGGATCGTGTTTCAAAACAAAACCCTATGCAAGTGTATGAATATGATCTGGGTTCAAAACCCCAAATAAATGTAAAGAAGTCTAGATGCAAGTAGTGAGTGATTTTGGAAGCATGTCTAAACCAAATGGATATTGGTGGTCATCCACCTTTTCCAACTGGCTCAAAACAATTTTCTGACAATTTTGGTAATTTACTATTTTTAGCAGTTTTTAACTTTCGCGGCCATTTTGAGGCCCTAAACGACATTTTTGGGAAAATGGGGAGAATGTAAAAGTTATTTCAATATTGCCTCCAAAATGAATCTCCTCGATGATACCTTTCCAACGGGCTATCATGCACCTAAAATGAAGATCGTATGCAAAAGTTATGACCCCGAAAAGTTGATGTACTAACTTACCCAAATGAGACCCACATGAATTTTCGCGCTTCATATCCTAGGGTTAGGTTTTTGGATGTCTAGGGTTTTTGGAATTACTGTTTATTGTAAAAAAGACCTTCAGAGACTCATTGTAATCATCTTCTTGCGAATTCGAGTAGTTGTCACATCTCTTCTTAGAGATAAGATGCCACCATTCTAGTGAGTCTTTTACTCTGTACTTTTACAGTCTTTGTACATTTATTCATTAATGTAAATTGTGTATTAATATATCTTTGTGTTTATGGTTGCATCTCTCATATATTTTTGTTATATTATTGGATATCCACGATATCTCTGTGCATTTCTTTATTATATCTCCGTTCTCATTTCATGCCGAAAATAATCCGGATCAGTGGTATCAGAGCAGGTTGTTCTTGATCATTATTTTTTCAGTGCATGTCCCCGACGAAGTCCGAGTATAGAAACTTGGGCCTTGAGCTTGTCTCTCTTAAAGACAATCTCTCTTGCACGCCCAAGAAATCCTCCATGGCATAAGAAAAGAAAAACAATGGAGCAGGCGATCATATGAATCTGTTGCTTGAGCAAGCTCTCATGCGACAGAGGGACAAAATAATGGACAATTTTTACCACATCCTGCAACACCTACCTATAGAAACATGCATATATTCATCAAACAACCACTTTGTATGTACCTCTCCTTTCAAGGTACAGGTTAATTTTGATATTTCTGTATTTGAGAGTCAGATAGATGCGAATGTCATAGACAAATGGTTAAATCTGTTAGAAGGTTATTTCTCTGTTAATAATTTTTACAACAAGGAAGAGATAACCTTCACACTCCTTAAATATCTCTCCCATGTCAAACATTGGTGGGAAACTTACTGGGAGAAAAGTTCCACAGAAGAGTCTGGAATATATGGGGCTGAGCCCACTTGGGATTTTTTTGTGGATGCGGTAAAGGAACAGTATTACCCTATTGGCAACTATGAAGACTAGTACATGAGATGGACCACACTACGACAAGAGAGGGGCCAAGAAGTTCTGGAGTTCACCAATTTTTATAACCATAAATTGCACAATACATGCATACTTGGCATCATGTCATCTTACTTACTATTTTTTCCAAACGAATAGTGAATAACTCTTCTTAAAAACACTATTTTTGAAGATGTACATGCCCTGCACCACTACTGGACACGTATGTACACTAGCAGCCCCACTAATGCTCACGCGCGTACACTAGCTTCACTATTACAGTGTGTGTATGCCCACAAAAGTTGAAAAATAAAAAAGTTGCAAATGATTCGTTGAGATTACGGGATATTGGGTAGTTTCCCAACTAATCCACTGCCTATAGCTCGTCACCCAACCGAATAACCGTCATTTTTTCATATAAAAGGAGGTGTTGGGGTCTCATTCGGAGGATAAACATAGTTAAAGTGAAACTTTGTCCATTTCACTTTGCCCCTTTTCCCCAAGAATTTGCAGCCACATTGTGAGCTTTGAGCCAGAATTCCCTATTCTTGCCTTTTTCCTTATTCATAAGCCTATGCCCATTCTCTAGAGAGAAGTGTGAGAGAAGAAGGATATGTGGAAACAATTGGAGATTGGTGAAGAGGATCCCAAGACCAGGTTCGAGGAGAAGTCGTCAATCTCATTTTGTAAGTGACTTTGTGAGATTAATATAAAGAAGTATTTTTTTCATTCTGCCATATGATGTGTTCTATCTTTATGTTTGATTTACATTTTGTTATGACATCTAACCCACTAATCCGTATATAAGATGCATGTTAGTAGTTTCTTGTTTGTCTTTTGGTGAATGCAGGTTAGACTTGGGAAGAGACTTGCAATCGAGAAGTGACCGAACGCAAAATGACCGACAATAGACGCAGAGTTTAAGGTAAGACTACTAGATCCTTATACTTTGTATTTTATGCATGAATGTGAGGTATTGTTGGGATAGTTGTTAAAACTAGGAGACATTAGAATGTTAACTTTGTCTTCACGATTGACCCCTAGTGTAGTCCATAGGGGGGTTCTCCCACTATAGCACCAATACCTTTCATACCTTGCGCAACAAACTGGGTATCAAAGTCTCTGAACGACATTTGGTTTTGAAATACCATGGGGCCCTACACAAATACATCCAAATTGAAATGGATTTTCTGGAGATCTCATCACTCGGTGTTGCTTATCCATATGTTGTTAAAATTGAACAAAAATTTAAGCACCAAAAAAAATGGGAGTTTGGGTTTGCAAATCTGTAACAACCAAAGTATGATAAAGACAACCCTAACAAACAGTCTCTCGAAAACTAGTTCAAGCCACAGGAAAAGAAGGGTCATGGTAAGGCAAAGAAGGACACCGAAAAATGGTGTAATTTCCACAAAATCCCCTTGCACAACACCGAGTAATATCGCTCAAAATAGTCATTGGTGGCCGAGATCAAAGATAAGGAGCCAAACCCTGATTGAGAATTTGATTCTGAAAATACTACAAAAAGACAGATCATCGACACAGACCCCACTGCTATTGTTTCGACTGCAACAATTCAACCAGAAGAACCAACAGATCCTAAAGAGGGGGAGCACCTTTTTCATTCACAGATGTGGGTGAAGGGGTCCGCGCTGCATTTTATTGTTGATAGTGAAAGATAGAAGAACCTCATCTTAGAAAAGGTCGTCAAACAGTTGGGATTGTAGACAACACCAAACCCGTAGCCATACAACATCGGGTGGCTTCGCCAAGGATGATATCTTCATGTTATCCAATAGTGTCGATTGTCTTACGACATCCAACCCTTCAAGGATGAGGTATTATGTGATGTTACCCCACTGGATGTCTATGGTTTCCTCTTGGGCCAACCATATATGTGGAGACACCATGCTATTTATGAGTCTCGACCCCGTAGTGTCATTGTTACTTTGGGGGGGACATCTCTACAAAATACTAGAGGTAGTTCCAACTATTTTTCCACCTAAACAGTGTTGCAAGGTAGTATCTCATACTGCAAAATTAAGCTTCTTCACAATCTGTTCAAAAGGGGAACAAACGAATACTGCAACCACTACAGCCTCGGCCCAAGCACCTTCTATCCAACAAAAGAAGATCGATAGAATTATAGAAAAGTGTAAAGATTCCTCCTGCACACAGGCATCTCATGTAGCCAGACTGGTTAAAAAGGTCCAACCCTTCCAGCCACATGTTCGTGAAAACCTTCAACAAAATAAGAAGCACAACTTCTCCAACAAGGCAAGCAACTCATCAAGATGCAGATTCAACAAATACTTTTCCCTCCCCCCTGGGAACTCAATGCAATGGATACCATTGCTTCCTAAGGAGGGAGGATTGATCTAGGTGGCTATCGGTGGCCACCCACCTTTTCCAACTAGCTCAAAATAGTTTTCTGGAAATTTTGGTAATTTACTATTTTTAGCAGTGTTTAACTTCCAAGGCCATTTTGAGGTCCTAGACGATGTTTTTGGGAAAACGGGGAGTAATATAGAATTTCCTCCAAAATGTATCTTCTCAATGATACCTTTCCAATGAGATATCATGCACCTAAAATAAAGATCGTATGCAAAAGTTACGACCCGAGGAAATTGATGTATTAACGTACCCAAACGAGGCCCACATGAATTTTGTCGCTTCATCTCCAAGGGTTAGGTTTTTGGATGTCTAGGGTTTTTATCATTCCTATTTATTGTAAAAAAGGCCTTCAAAACCTCATTGTAATCATCTTCTTGTGAATGCGAGTAGCCCTCACATTGCTTCTCTGACATAAGATGCCACCATTCTAGTGAGTCTTTCACTCTGTATTTTTATAGTCTTTGTACATTTATTTCATTATTAGAAATCATGTATTACTGTATCTTTGTGTTTATGGTTGCATCTATGATGCATCTCTGTTATATTATTGGATATCAGTGATATCTCTGTGCATTTCTTTATTACATCTCAACTCTCATTTCATGCCAAAAATAATCTGGATCAATGTTCCTCATAATGTTCTATAGCTTAACCAAATAAATTTTATAAGAAATATATTTCTTATAAGATTTATTTGGTTAAACTATGCTCAAGAGGGACATGTTGTCAAAGTCACCCAATATTTGCATTTGGCCTTATTTACACTCAACAACACCAAAATTGAAAGGAAAGATTTAAGCAAAAATGAACCAGTAGAGTTAAAAATTGCTTGTGGTGGATATTAACATATATTTAGTTGTGATCACGAAAGTATGGGGACAAGAGGCAAGAATAATCCCATAATAATAAACAATGTAATGAAAGAGTTAGTTTACTTTACAGAAAAATGAAAGTTTGGAGACAAGAGGCAAGAATAATCCCATAATAATAAACAATGTAATGAAAGAGTTAGTTTACTTTACGGAAAAATGAACTAGCAAAGTTAAAAAAATTCTCGTAGTGGATATTAACAGATATTTAGTTGTGATCACGAAAGTTTGGAGGGGAGACAAGAATGATCCAATAATAATAAACAAGGTAATGAAAGAGTTAGTTTTAGTGTAGAGAAATAAGAATGCGAGAGTAAAATTTGTGGCATCCATAAAGAAATATGAATATTGTGGTATATTGCATGAGGGGAAAGACAAATAAATGACAAATGGTTTAGATGATGGATGGAAAAAAAAAACTTTCGACAAAAAAAATTTCATGCAAAAAAAGCTAAGATTTATGACATTCATAATTAGTAGTGATGGTAGGTAATAATGCATAGGTGGCAAGGTGAAAATTATCCACCACTTAGACTACCAATCATTGGTAGTGTAGCTTCTTCTCCTATCTGTTGGATACCACATTATCCACCATCCAGTGTCTAGGGTGAATAAGGCTAAGGTGAGAAGTTAATATCACTTGCCAACACAACCTCACTATGATGAAAATTGGTGAAGAAGGCTAAGGTGAGAGGTGAATATCACTTTCCAACACAATCTACCTATGATGAGAATTGTTACCATTCAGATTGAGAAACTTAACATGAAAAAGGGAACCCCTTAACTTGAAAGACCAATAAAAATCAAGATCCTCAAGGTAAAATGGATTAATCTTTTTAATCTTAGTCAATGAATTTATACAGTTTTACAATGGGTTCACACAATGATACACATAGCTCAATCATGGAAATAAATAATAAATAAAGCCAATCCATGAATGCTAAAATGATAGCTAACTAATTACTTGCTCACACATCAAATAAATACAAACTAAATTTGTTAGAAATAAGGGGATAACTCTCATAAAAGGGTGAGTCCTCCTTGGGAAGTGCAAGCTTCTATTCTACATCCATTCCTTCATGTTTAGCTCAAAATTTCCCCACTTTCTCAATAATCTTGGGGAATGTTCTTTCAGCATAGATTGGGAGAAAAACTTGGCTTGGTTTAGTAGCTATTTTTACAAGTACAACAGATGTGCTTGTCCATTAGTACATCTTCTACAAAAGGGGACTAACAATTTGAGATGTTATTAGCTACCAACACTTCATCTTCAAGAAGAGAGGGTTCATACACCTTAATGTTATTAATATTCACCACATCATTAATTTCCAATAGTGAGCACTAATATAGATGATATGTGTTATCAACCAAACTAGCATTGTACAATGTCTTCAAAATATGTCTCACAAGTTTCCACTATCACCTTAGAAATTACTTCTCTAGTTTTAGTGAATGATTAAGATCCATCATAAGGGAGGCTTCCCTATCAAACATAAAGAATCCTATAGTAAGTCAAAGAAAGTCTACTACCCTATATCTTGGCTACTTGAATATTCCATGACATAGGTTAAGGGATACAGGTGCTTTTATGCAATTGTTTCCATATATGTGTGAGGTGTTGAAAGAAAATTAAAAACAATTATCAAGTAAATTGAGTAAAGTGAATGTGCTTAAAACACTACCAATCGAAAGGGAAAGTGTGATTGTCATAAAACTTCCAATAAGAGATGATTTACTTCAAAAAAAAAACAAGTTATGACAATATAAATATAAAAGTCCTAAAATATCAGGGATGCTATAAAATATATATGAAATGCAAGCTATTACTCATACATAACACAACCGATGATTGATGAAATATAAAATGGCATGAAACTTTTTTAAACTGTGCAAGACCTCAAGCCCTAGGTTGATGAAAACTACAACAATGATGCAATGAATGATGTTTAAAATATTTCTAAGAATGTAACAAAACCCTATATGTTAGGTTGGAGATAGACAATAAATTAAAAGTAAAGGAAATAAATCCTAAATCTACCACAAGACATCAAAGGAGAGAGAGGATTAGGGTTTTAAAGTCACTTTGCAATACAATATACTAGTGATATCTAGCCTAATTGGGAATATGGAGTAAAAAGTGCAAATTAAATGGAGTGAAAAGGAAAAACAAAACTCAATGATCAAACCCTATGGTAGTCCACTAAAGACCCTGGGTATTGATTCTTTAGGAAAACAACTTAAGTTAGTCCACTACAAACCCTAGGAGAACTTCCTATGTCTTATAAGAACATTTAAGAAGAGATCTAAATGGATTTTGGTCAAAACCCTAGAGTAGTCCACTACAAACTCTAGAATTACCCTTTTTTCCTTCAACAAGCTTAAAATAAATGATAACACGGGGAGGTAGTCCACTACAAGCCTTCACAATTATCACCACTTTAATAAAACAATTTACTTATACACCTAGAATAAACCACCAAATACTTGAAAAGAACACTTACAAATGGCTGAGAATGAAAGAAACCCTAACATGAAATCATCCATAATAAACTTGAAAATCATACAATAGATCATTTGCACAAGTACTCCATGATGAGAAAGAAATATAAGAGACAAGTGTAGTAGTTCTCCACTAGATGGGTTATGATTTACAAATGAGGAAACCATCCTCTACAAATATGAGATAAGTCTAGCCTCTCATCTATCTAAAATCTCCTAAAATCATAAATATCCATGATACATGGTGGATAGGTCTCAAGCAAACACCCAAAATTGCCACAAAATAAAAATATAATACTAAAACACCAAAATGCTCCTCAAAATCCAAGATTTGTGAGTATAGAGGATAATAAATGGGTGATGTCATCTCCTCAAGGGGTGAAATATCTCCAAAAGTCATATCAATCAACAAAAGGTGAAAATCATCATCAAAAGTCATCTCCCCTTATTAATAGGGTCACACTTTATAATCAACTAAGTGCCAACTCATCACCCACATGCTAGGTCAACTAAATGAAAAGTAACATCAATCCAAGCATGATGTCACCCTCCAAATGTGTAATGTTGAAGGTGAAAATGTCAATGTTAGGAGAAAGGCTCTGTCATCCCTTCAAAGGGTTATTCCATCCTTAATAAGTGTAACAAAATCCATCAAAACCCTAATGTTTTCATAGGGGGTGCAACATCATCTAGGCTATGGGATCATAGGTTTCTAGAGGTAGACCAAGTCATAAAGTATCCAAACACTCTTCCTTAAAGGGACAATGTCCTTCAAATAATGCATGATATCATCATTAAATGTCCTCTAAAGGACCATACTAAAGGTGCATCATCAATAAGAAAGGATCATAGAATCAATTAAGGCCAACCATTACAAGATGTAAGAGTCGTTAGAATCATACAATGTAAGCCCTAATCTAATACAAGAGCCATATAATCAATTCACTTTGGGTATCTTCTCCAAGTTTCACACTATCTTAAGAATTTATGCAATTTGTAGGTTTAGTTATGGGAGGACCATCAGAAGACCCTTTAGGTATGCCAGTACCCAAGTAGAGGAGTAGTTCCTCATAAACCCTTCAAAGTGTAAGTATAAGTGAATGAGATAGTATGGGGTTTACTTCATGCTCATTGTGTTGTTTAAATGAAAGGCCACATGTGGGTTCATCTCCATGAGGGACTTTATAGAGGGAGTGCTTGGTGCTTGGGTTACCCTTTCCCCAACAATGTGTGTATTCCAAACCCCTTCTTTCCTTTTGATATCATTTATTTCATTACAAGTTCCCTTTTTAAGTTCATCTATTTATTTTTATTGGGATTCAATTAAGTCATTTGATTTGATATGCATTTAGTACATTGGGACTTGGGGTGATCACCTCATAGCGAGGGGGTAGAGCTCAATCTATTCTTGGATTTTAATTTTTCATTTTTATCTCATTATTAATTTTGATTTTGAATTCATAACATGATATTAACATTCTTTCTTATGAGTTACATTGACCCTGGGCAATCTCTTCCCTTCTTATAATAGGAGGATGAAGGCATGGATGTTTTTGGGGTACATGTAATAACCATTTTAGAATATAGGAAACATGAAGGAATTAATATGAAAAACATTAAGTATGAATGGGAGTGTTACGTTACCCCTATGAAGGCCTCTCAGTATTACCCTTCTTCCCAAAGAGTGACAACACTCGGCTAGGACACATATGATGGAAACCAAGGTGAAAAAAAGAATAAAAAACATAACTTGCAAGAATCATGATTCATTATCTAACTTCAACCCATGATCCTAACCTAAATTCCTAATGTATTAAATGTAGAAATTTATATGAAACAAAGGCTAATGTACCTCATCTGTGTTGGACCACCATCATTAGATGAATCATGTTATTCAAGTGAATAAGCTCAAATTCGATGAGGAGGGAGGCATATGAGGGGATAATATATGTGGAGGATGTTGATCATCATCTCTAGGACCACTGTATGCAATGTGGATCATGGAGAATGATCCACTCTAGTTACCCCTAGGTGAGAAGGGTTAATATATGGCTCCAACATGGGGACATTTGATTACTATAGAGCGCATGAGAACCTCAACATCTCTATTACTGACCTACAACCCACATCATTATAAAAATTCCTACTACATTCTAACATAACTTCATTAGTACAAAAGGGATGACAGATGCTATCCACCCTAGTATATGGAAAGTGAAAATAAATGTGGAATCACATCTTTTAATTTTCATTAATATGTCATTTATTTTTATAAAACATGTATAGGATAAGCTAACATGGATGGATGACCAAGTGAATAAGTAACATAAATAAAAAGTAAATACAATCAAATCTGAGCACACAACATGACCTAATACTATCCTATGTAATACTATAGAACAAATGAAGTTTTAGGTATAAGAATACAACCAGTAAATGCATCTTAGCATCTCATCAAAGTGAAAATTTCTACCCTTGTTCTTAGTTATGAACCAAAACAATAATATGTCAAGGAAAAAATGATTATGAAAAAGGACAAACATTACATCATCAATAAAGATGGAATCCAACTCACGATGGTGGGAAATAGGGGAAAATTTATGTCAAGATGTGCATTGACAATATTTAGCCTTTCTCTATCCATCTTCGAATAGGGATATAATATATTGATAATGGATGAGCCTTGCTCCAAGAAAGGACTTCATAATGAAACCATTTCATCTCATAACACTAATCCACACACTTTATAAAATGACCATCTTGACTTTCACATGCAATTTCACTTACCAAGGCTTGAGATGGAATGATAAGAAATTTGAATAATACTTTATGGTCATCCAGGAAGGAATGATATGTAAAATGGGACATAAATACATATCCTAGAAAACAAAATCTCCCAACTTAGGGCTTGTTTCCCTTATATGTGCACTTCAAAATACTTGCAACAGACCATAGGCTAAAAACACCTTTTCCCCATAGATAACTCATCATAAAAAACATAATTCCCAGCTTGATATTTAATGACATATTGAGAATATGATAAATAAAAATATGGTTTGAAGTTTCTGCTATGAAACTCTTGTTGCCTTGGGAGAATCACGACCTCATAAGAGTGATCACATGAATGTTCACAAAAATTTGAGCATAAGGATGGATGAAAATCTTCCTCGGAACATATCAATGTGCTCAAAGGAATATGTATCATAACTCCTATAATATGCATATAAATCATCATGTGAATTTTCTAATGAATCACTCCTAGGTGGTTGAAACAAGTATGTGAACATGTCATCTTCATATTTCCAAAAATATGAATCATTAATAAATGTATGCTCCAAATGGAAAAATTACATAGTATTGACCCTAAAGTCATCATCATCATAAATGGGACCTCCATCAAATAGGAAAAAACTCATTTCTCATTTATGCCTTCCAATACAAAAACAAATCCTCGACATTTTGAATTTCAAGGTCAACATGTTCTTTATCAAATGAAAATTTCACCAAATCCAAGAGTTTCTCTAAAAACTCTTCACTTTCCAACTCATCAAGGGATGCATCACATAAGTCAAAAACTTTGAAATGAGTTCTACTTACCATACCCTTGTCTTCATGATGAAGGATGATCTCTCCAATTGGGTCATCATCATCACCTTGATCTTCAATATGATGTGCTTCGTCCAAGTCATCTTCTTTTTCAATGGATTCAAGAGGTGGTTATTGCTCTTCTTCAAAGGGCTAGTCACTTTCTTCATGGATATCTTCCTCAAGTTCGTTTTCTTCAAGCTAGTCTTCATCATCCTCAAGAGGGTTAGAAAAGAATACCTATTCTTTAAGGGATATTATAATATCCTAAAATGTGACTTCATACCTTTGAAATCTATAGCCCCACCACTTGAGAAAATATTCAATGAAAAATTCAAGAGAGGATATACTCTGTGGAATACACAATTGATTGACCCAGTTGTTTCGTATTTCTTCTATAGATAGTAAAAACAACCTTATTATAACATTTTCATGTATCACATTAATGTTTAAAATGTATTTCAAGAATTTCAAAACATGTTTACTGTTAGAAGTAGATCACCATCATTACTGGGCACATTTAAGGATGAAGCACGTTCTTGGTTTAGGGTCCTGGATCATCATTACTGGGCATGCTCATTTCAGTTCATCCCTATATTCACACATTTGATGTGATTTTTTCCTCCCTCATATTTTCAAGTACTTATGTGGTGAGGGAATTGATTAAGGTTAAACATATGGGTATGAGGGAAGTGAAAGTTAGGTGCATGGTTTTAATACTAATTTCATAAGATATAGTATACATTTTCGTACCTTTTGTAGTTTTATAAGAAAAGGAAAATAAATAATACCATGTTACCTTTGCTTTTACCATTGCATAACCAATACCCATAGCATATGTGACTGCCTTTGTAATTGAAGCTTGCATATTGTCAGAGTTCATATTTTTAGGCTAGAGTTTTCTAGTAGCTTAGTACTAGAATTTCCTGTAATTTATGAATACTTCTTTATTATGTGCTTGTCTTGAGTTTCTTCTTTTGTGTCTGGTTCTGCAGGGTTGTACAATGAATAGGATGATCTTTGTAGATGAGATGTGAGTCTGAAAAAGAGTCCTGAAAGGGGCTCTTTGACCCTCCCCCATGCCAAGGATGTTGCATATCCTTATGCGAAAAGGCCCACCACATTGTTCACAAATGGAAGAAAATTGATAAGAGATGAGAAACCAAATCAAATTCCAAAACTACATTTATCACCTAGCATATGATCCCATGCCTTTAAAAATTGAAATTTCCTTTCTTATGATGACTTATTGACAAGGGAAACATTCAACAATGAAAATAGGGAGTTTTTTATATTTTGCCAGAAGAACAGATCTAACCTAACTTGCTTTAGAGATTTACTATCATTAGATATTATGGATAAATTTCATAGTATAAGTAGATTAAAC
Organism: Picea glauca; assembly: GCA_000966675.3. Classification (NCBI taxonomy): domain Eukaryota; kingdom Viridiplantae; phylum Streptophyta; class Pinopsida; order Pinales; family Pinaceae; genus Picea; species Picea glauca. The sequence continues at coordinate 313,833 of JZKD02S2260158.1, forward strand.
TCCCTAGTCAAGGCTCCACTCTCAAGAAGTTTCATTCTTAGATAATATAGGCTTTAGATGTCAGACCGATAAAGTTGACTTAGGGTAATTCTCAAATGGAAATTTGCTTGTAGTATTCATTTTGTTTGTTAATCTGGAGTTTGTATCTTATAAGTGTCAACAATGACCTTTGTTTGTAGTATTCATTTTTTATGGCAGAAGTGAATTTTTCAATTAGACAAGTATAAATGAGGCATTTCTCAACTAGAATCCACTGCCAGCAAGCATGTTCAGTACTACGGTGGGGTAGTTGTGATAATTAGTGAGAGACATACCTTCCCCAGGAAGAATGCCCCATTACCAATAGGCATGTTCAGTGCCCTGATGGGTTTGCCTAGTCATACCATATACCGATACCCGCTGCTAGCAAACCTGTTCAGTATCCCGATGGGTTAGTCTCTTAAACCCTTTTTCCATCAGAGGCTTCTTGTCCATCGTCACCTATTTTAGTTTTTGTTAAAGAGTGATTTTGCATGGTGACAAGGGAGGCTCGTTTGAAAACCCTTTTACAAGATGGGATGGTATTGGGTTAGAAGGTATATTCTCTTATTTGAATGTCTTTAAAGATTTTTCTGAAGGAAAAAAAACTTATGTATGCACATTTTTAGAATGATCCAGATGTATGATTTGTCTGAGTTTGTCCATAAGAGAATGACCTAAAGTTACATTAGGGTACTGATACATCCTCTTCCATAAAAAAATTCCTAGTGTGCCCATGATAGAGAGTGTTCATATACTCATATGATACTCTTTAATAAATATAATCCAATGATTATTGTTGAAGTATAGTTAGGGTGAAATGGTTACTTATAGGATAATATACTTTTATCCCTTTAATCATGCTGAAATACTTGATAAAGGCAACCTCTAGACTTTCAATCAGATTAAGAATGGTTTCTTTAACAACATAGGTAAATATTATGTATTCTTTGTCAAGAAACAAAACCAAAATAAATTAAAATATTTTCATTTAGTGAGCAACAGAACCGAAAGAAATTAAAAATACTTCCCTTTAGTCAACAACAAAACCAAAAGAAAGTATTGCTTCATAAGAGCTGCCATTTGATGGTGCATTCAGCTCCCTGGTTCCAGATTAAGGGGTTACTTCATGGATTCACATAATTATAGCATTCTTTGTCAATCAGGTGATGTTCCATGATAGTACCATATGAGGACAAACTTCTAGTACCGAACCAATGTAGGACTGTTGGTACCAAACTAGAACATACTTTCTGGTACCAGATTAGCACTGTTGGTACAAGACCAGAACAAAGTATTGTTGATGCCTGTAACTAATGTTTTATAAAGTTTGTGAAAGATCAAATAAATTATAGAAATCGACTTAACAAAAATAAAATGTGAAAGTAAAACAAAGAAGGAAAGAATCCATTTTTACCTTCATCTTATTTGACAAAACACAATCCACACCTATGTACAAAAGTTTAAAAAGTAAATCAATCAATCAATGTGGATCAGTAGGAATATCTCCTTCCTTACTGATCACCTGCATATCAGAATTATGTAGCACACGTGTCATAAATTCCACTTTTGATAGGGGTTTGTTATAAATTCTCAATCGGTGCCCATTCATGAGTAGGGGTGTCTAATCTTCATCAATTGTATTTATGTTGATTGAACCATTATCATAGACAGTGTCAATTTTGTAAGTTCCTAACCAACGAGTACTTAACCTGCCTTTGAAGTTCTTGAACCTGCTGTCATACAAGAAGGCCCAATCTCCCGGTTGAAATTTTTTCTTTTTAAGATACTTGTCATGCCATTTTGTTCTCTTTTCTTGAACGAGGGTGGTTCTTTGAAGTGCTTCCTATCTGATTTCATCCATCTCATTAAGCTGCAAGAGCCTTTGTTGCTGAGATTTGTCTAAGTTCATGCAAACTTGTATAACAGTCTTGAAGGTTTTGATATGGAATTCTATGGGGAGAAGCACCTGTTTCCCGTACACCAATTCATAAGGTGAATGTCCTATTGTATTCCTACAGGTGATTCTATAATCCCATAAGGCTTCTAGTAATCTGTCAGCCCAATCCTTGTGGTGTCACTCTACTATTTTATTAAGAATGGACTCAATGACTTTGTTGGTGGATTCTACTTGTCCATTCTCCTATGGATGATAAGGTGTAGATTTATTGTTCTTGATCTGGTACTGTTCTGTAACTATTTTGACTATATGAGAGGTGAATTGAGTCCCTTGATCAGTCACAATTTCTCGAGGTACACCAAATCTAGTAAAGATGTCATTAAAAAGGAAATCTACCACTGATTGTTCACATGTGGTTGGTAAGGCTTTTGCTTCAACCCACTTAGTCACATAGTTAGTACATACAAGTATATACTTTTTCTTTTTAGATGCAAGGTTAATGGGCCCTACAAAATCTAATGCCCATTTCTCGAAAGGCTCAATGGCTACTTGGGATTGAAGTGGAATTTGGTCTCGTGTAGTAGGCTTACCCATTCGTTGGCATTCATCGCAATTGGATACACAAGTTCTGGCATCTTTGAAAATATTAGGCCAATAATAACCATAATGTAGGACTTTATAAGAGGTCCTCTTGTCAACAAAGTGGCCTCCACAAGGACCATCATGGCAGGCTTGCAGAATATCATGGATTTCATCTTCCCTTACACATCTCCTTATTACCAAACATGGTTCTGTTTTGTAAAGACTGTCATCATGCCACATGTAGTTTGCACTTAGCTGAATTACTTTATGTTTTTCTCTAGGAGACAATTTTTTAGGCATCTTCCATGTTACAAGATACTTAGCTAAATATTCATACTAAGGAGTAAATGTAAAAATAGAAAACAAATTTTCATCGGGAAAGTTATCATCTACTGGTGCATTATCTCCCAGATGAATCATTCTAGATAAGAAATCAGCCACAACATTATCCTTACCAGGTCTATCAATAATATTGATGTTAAACTCTTGTAATAATGACAACCATCTTGTAACTCTAGGGTTTGTTACAGGTTTTTTCATTAGGAATTTGATGGTTGAATGATCAGTGTGTACAAAATCTTGATATGTTTTAATGTAGTGTCTAAATTTATTGATAGCATGGACTGCAACTAACAATTCTTTTTATGTGACCATATAATTAACTTCTGTTGGGGAAATATTTTTACTGACAAAGTAAATAACATAAGGTATCTGATTTTTTCCCTTCATCCAAGAACTACACCCAGGGCTATGTTTGAGGCATCAATATAGATATGGAAAGGAAGGGACCTATTCGATCCTCTTAATTCTAGAGTACTTGAAAATTTCTGTTTTAGAATTTCAAAAGATACTTGGCATTCATCATTCCAATTAAATTCAACTTATTTAGATAATAAATTAAATAAGGGAATAACTAAGCTTGTACAATTTAGAATGAATCTTCTATAGTAGCCAGCATGCCCTAAAAAGATGTGAAATTCCTTTTGTGAGGAAGGTATTATTATTTGTGTGATGATGTGAATCTTTGCAGGATCAACTCTCATTCTAGAACCAGAGATGTGATATCCCAAAACAATACCTTCAGTGAGCATCATCTTTGACTTTTCATTACTTAGGGACATATTAGTTTTCTTACACCTAATCATGAATTTTTCTAGAGTAGTCAAAGCTTCCTGGAAGTCATTTCTATGGACTGTAAAGTCATCCATGTAGATTTCTATGCAATCATTGGTCAAGTAAAAAAAAATGGCTAGGACAACCCTTTGAAAAGTGGTTGGGGCATTGCAAAGTCCAAAAGGAAGAACCCTATAAGCATAGGTTCCCCATGGGAATATGAAAGTGGTCTTCTCTTGGTCTTTGGGTGCTATTTGTATTTGGTTATAACCACTAAACCCATCTAGGAATGATAAATACTTCTTTCTAGACAAGGTATATAACACATGATCAATGAAGGGTAAGGGAAAATAATCTCTATGGGTTTCTTTGTTCAACTCTCTAAAGTATACACATATTCTTCACTTACCATTTTTCTTGGAAACTATAACAAGTGGAGACACCCATTGACTATCTAAAATGGGGTATATGATATTGGCTTGAAGAAGTTTTTTCAATTCCTCTTTTACAATATCTTTGAGGGATGGATTCATCCTTCGTTGATCCTGTCTAATCGTTTTGATTTGGTCATTAGTGTAGATATGTTGTCTGCATGTGTCAGGGTGAATTCCTTTCATGTCTGCATAATCCCATGCAAAGGCATCAAATTGTCTTCGGAGCATTTCAATTACTTGTATATTTTGTTCTGGTTCCAAAATAGATTTGATATACAAAGGTTTTCCTGGGATAATCTCAAAAATTTCAGTACTTTCTTCCTTCTTTGAGGAAGATGGAGATAAAGTATATAATTGAGTGATATCGGGGTGCCAAGTTTGTTGCAATTCAGAAATGAAAATGTGTGACAATTCTAAAAAAGACCTAGATTATTCAATGCAATTTGTATTAGCCAAAAATAAACTTAAGACTTGTTCATCTGATTTTTCTTGCATACCTTTTACTTGTTCAAGTGTTAACAATGGTCGGATGCAATATTCCTCTCCATAAGGGTTTTCTAGTCAAAGAGGTATCTCCTGTGTCAGTTTGGCAGGAGGGAAGAGAACAAGATTTTGGCTATGTGTGCCATTGGATATAGTCATCTCGCCAGACCGATAGTTGATAAAGGCATCTATTGTGGCCAGCCAAGGACAACCAAGAACTACAGGGTGTCCTGGTTTGGATGATGATTTAGAATAAATGACTAGAAAGCCTACTGGATATTCACAAGAAGCTAGTGTAACTGTGACATCATCTAAACTTCCTGTAGGGCTAATCACTGACTTATCTGCCAACTCTATCATGGTTTGGGTTGGTTTTAATTGGTTTATTTGGAGTTTTTGCATAGTTTTAAAAGGAATTACATTAATTGTTGCACCCAAATAAATGGTGTGTTTGGTAAGAAAATACCATTAATTTCAACAGTGACTACTGGATTCCGAAGGTCATTATATTTATATGGAATTTGGGAAATAAATTCAAATAATTGTCCTACCACTTGAACGAGGGGAGGTTCCTTCTTCTTCCTTCCTGGTTTCTTAAGGAAAATATCCCTTATGATTTTGGCATATGTGGGGATATCTTTGATGGCTTGTAGCAGAGGTATTTTTATACATACATTTTGTAACTCATCCTCTATGTCTTTGTGCAAGGGTGGGTCAGGTTTCTTCACTAATAGTCTTTCGGGGTAGGGTGGAATATTAACTTGCTGAGGTACTCCTATGGACTGAGAAGTGGTTGGAATATGAGGGGAAGTGTCACCTTCTTCAGGGGTGGTTTGAGTGTTTTCTTGTTCAATATCATTTTCTTCTTGGATTATTACTCCATAATTTGATTGATTTACAACTTTCATGGATCTTAGTTGAATTTCATAGGTGGGAAAGGTTTGGATTTCTGCATTCTGCACAGGGTGTGTGGGTTGATTATTGGGGTTAGGAATTGGCTAGGCAGGGATTGTTGTTGGTCTAGGAGGGTTGTGGGCAGCTTGGTTTTGTGGTTGTTGATTGGCATTTATAGGTGCTTGTTGCTGCTGGTTAGGGTTCAAGGGTGTTGTAAATTGTTGTTGTATAGGAGGTGGAAGTAAATCTTTCATCTGAGGTGGGTTATATCCAGTTAGTAATTGGGAAATGTTTGCAGGATACTGTGGATATGTAGGGTAAGAGGGATTCCCATACATAGGCCCCCTCCAACCTTGTTTCCAAGGTTGAGTTTGAGCTTGCTGAGGTGTCCATTGGGAATAGGGAATTGGAGGAGGACCCCATTATTGTTGTTGGTATTGTGTATTAGGGTCATAAAATGCATTGGGGTTTTGTGCTCTCCCAGGCCTCCTAGAGGGGTATGGTTGTTCTTGTGAGACTCCCCCTACCCTATACATGGCTTCCAGCTCAAGAATAATTGGACACTCAGATGTGGGGTGCTCTAGTGTACATAGGCCACATAATTCTATGAAATTTAATGGGCATTCTTTCTTAGGGTGATTCTTTCGACATTTAGGACAAAACATTGCAAAAACAACCTCTTCTTCTTGTTTATTTTTTAGTTTTGGGGTATCTAACTGGTTACTGATTGTGCTCAAGATGTTTGTTTTAAAGTTCTCTAATAAGTTTCCTAACTCAATTCTAGTGACATTCCCTGAGCTTTGTCTTGAATTTTTGCTAAAAGAATCTCTTAGTCCTTTGCCTGTTTTAGCTTGTCTCCTTGAGTATCTTCTACAGTAATCTTCAATTTCTGCAAAGGGATTTTGGTGCACATCTCTTGAACTTAACAAATTTAAAACTTCTATGTAGTCATCTCTAAGACCTTTCAAAAATACGGTTCTTACTACAGTTGGGTCTATGGTGAATAATTTTGATTTCTGATAATTGTATAAGAAAATTTCTAAGTAGTCTTTAGGGATTTCATCTTTTGTTTGTAGCATTTTGAAAATGTCATTTTTAGCATTATCATTACAATAGTCTTGGTATTTCAGTAAAAAAAATTATTTCATCTGATCCCAAGAGAGAATTGTATTTTATCCTAAGCTCATGAACCATCTTAAGGCTGAGTCTTTTATTGTCACTGGAAAGAGCTTAAGTTTTTGGGCATTTTCTGAGTAGTTATATCTTCTACATAATATTTCAAACTCGAATAAAAATAAGTAGGGATATTCAGTTGACATACCTCTGAAAGTGGGTAATGATGATAGTGGGATATTCTTCATGATGATGTTTCATGGAAATATCCAAGATTGGAAACTCGAAGGTCTCAGTCTCAGTGGCTGCATTTTTGTTTCTTTCTTCTTCTACCATTTTTCTAGGTGCTCCTCCTCCACTGATAAATAGTTCAGAGACTGGATTTTTTATGTCTTCTAAATGTTCAGTTCCTTCAGCAAACTCACGTTATATTTTCCCGAGTGTTGATTCTTCAGTTCTAGGTACTTCTTCTGGAGCCTCACTGGCTCCCCTTGAACTCCCTCCTACTGGAATTTTTCCTACTCCAATGTCAGTTGAATTAGTGGGGGGGGGTCATTTTTGAATCTTTAGATATTGCAAATCTACCCTTATTACCTCTATATCTATGCATAAAAATTTGATACTTAACTCAATTGAAATCCCAATTCTATATAGAAGGTAAGAAGTCAACCTGACTTCGGAGAACAACACTCTAGTGGCTGTGTGGATATTCACTCACGTCTTAAATGTTATATCCTCCTTCCTAAAGCATACTTTAAAATTATTCAAAAAAACTTATGTAAACAATCTAAGCTAAAATCACTTCTTGTTGTTTGCAACTCCCCGACAACAATGCGAAAATGTTGTTTTGCTTATATGATTAGTATAATGAACTCATTAATTATCAATCTAGGATTCATAATGAATATAGTTACAAGACACCAGTAAGAGAGGTAATTCTAATGTCATGAGTATAGAAATAATATGGATTAAGAAACAAACTGAAACACACTTTTGTTGCCTTTCACAGAGAAGCTATCTACACCATTGAGGCACATGCAAATATGAGATGGAGTTCTTTGAAAGATCAACTCTATTATCTAAAATAGAAAGATATCTATGTAATCACACTTCTGAAAGGGAAATCACACATCAGTCATCAAGACATAGCACGGGTAGTTCAATCACCAGTATATTGAGTATGTTGTGGTTCACAATATTCTATTGTGAACTTCACTAGTTCTTTCCAATTATGTTTGACTACTGCTTCCAACATCAATGTCCATTAAGAAAAATCAAATTCATAAGAACAGAAACATAGCATATGAAAAAATAGAGTAAATAAATATCCCTAAGAAATCATATAATCAAAATCCTAAACCGAAACTATACTGCTATTATTTGAAAGAATCAAAGCTTTATCTAGTCTAACAGTTATAATATTGAAATCAAATGTTAATACTACTCTATAATGATGCTAACTTGTGTTGGGCATTGGGCCCTTTCCACTTCAATAGGTGAGCGACTGGAGTCTACAGTAAGTTGTCCTTTAATCCACACATCATTCTTACTCAAAACCTCAAAACATGAAACTATACTAACAACTCAACTCACATTCATTCATAAATGATCAAGACATGGAAATAAATGACATTATTCTATTAAAATTCAACTCAACATATGTTCTACAATATGTAACATTGCTTCACATGTTTTGATATGATATCTCTCTACTACTTCCACCATCCTTGCCATGACTATTTAAATAGTCTTAGTCGTGAAACACAAGGAGGTGAAATCTTTTACAAATCAACAATTGTCAAATTTATATATTCGGTTACATATTTTAAGCTTCATCCTCATGAAGTGAAGTGTATGAGGATGAAGCAATAAACAAACTGTCTTAACATAGTCTTGCTAGAACTTTGATGATTTCATAAACACTCAACAATTATCCTGGGCACGATCTGGAGCCAATATCAGCATACTCTATTTCATGTATTGGTACTAGATCGTGATAGGTGAGATTCGGTAGATAGTACCAGATCCGAACAATACACAATTGGTTGGTACCAAACTATAATAGCCTATGATCATTGGTACCTGATCACCACAGTGAATGGTCTGTGGGTACCATATCTGAACGGAAGGTGCGCTTGGTACCAGATTCAGACAATGGGAAATCAAGTGCATAAGTACTAGATAACTGAGCTGGCATAGAAGTGTTGGACTTCATCCAAAGGTCAAAGGCTACAGATGGAAATTTTAAACATTAGTACATGAAATATTTAGTCTCCTAGATTAATAAACCACAAAATGCATGAATTCAATTGTAATTTACCTTATGACCTTATCAGTGACTGGAGGTAGGGTTCTTTATCATTGATCCAAGCTTAGATAGGCCAAAAAGGTATAAATGAGGAATATAATATGGTAATGGGGATGTCAATTTGGAGGCTCAACACTCATTTATTTTCATTGTTTAGAGTCGGTCAAAACATCATTTAGTCCACGCCATTTTACTCTTCAGTAAACAACAACCTTAAAATAAAGTGCTTACAAAAATTTATTAGACATTTTTATACTTTCTGGTAGAAAACCTACATTACCTTAAGGTGTGCGGATTTAGAATAGATTGAAAGGATAACTTTCCAAAGCTATCAATCAAACATAGTATCTTTTGATAGGGAGAGTTAAATCCACTTGCTACATTTTGTCCAGGGAAGTCCTTTTAACACAAGGGTCAATCATGAGGTCGCATTAGGAACGACAGAGTTACTAACCCTTCTTTGTTGTTTTTAGTGTAGAGATTACGCATATTATTGGGGGTCACTTGAGAATAAAATCATGTGCATACCTTCTTGAGTTGATTTTGGGCTTAGATACCATGTTCTTGCGTGTGGATCAGACTGTCAACTGCTTCCCCAAGCATCATTGTTGTAATTGGTAACCTTAGTAGCCTATCTCTTTAGAGTATTTACACAAGGTGACTGTGGAGGGGTGATGCAGGAGCATCACCAACAAAGAAAGTGAAAAAGTGGAAAAACAACTAGATACGCACCAATGCACATTTTGAGAATATTTTGAATTTCAAAAGGATGAAGCATTAATGTAATATCTAGAAAATATATTTTTTCTTTTATGGTTTAGAGATTGTAACACAGATCTTGAGAGGTTTCTCTCATATATTTGTTGGAGGCAATTAATGTAATAAATGTAAATTATATGTAGGATTTAACTCGATTAGATAGCTAGAGGTTGTAGGAGGGGAAAATCTAGAAATATGTATTGTAATGTATCATTATTCTCAATAGGAGGAGTAGAGCTGTAGAGCAAGAGAATAGGAGAGAAGAGAAAAAAAGAGATTGTATTGGTTGTATAAGAAGATAGATGATTCTATAGAACCCATGTACATAAGTACTTGAGTACATAAGGATGCTTTGACTCAATTTCATGGTGTTATGATGAATACTGTTTGCATCTATTGAATGCTATGTTTACAATTTGCTTATATGCTTTGTTATGCATTTGTTTGAATGTTGTGTGTATGTATGATTTCATGTTGAATGTATGAAGTCTATAAGAGGGAGTATGAGTTTCAATTATTTCTCATCCTGAGAATTCCTGCAAAGAGTGTAGTGAAAGTCCACAAGGAGTGCATTGACAAGATTTTGAGTTTTACCTGATAAAATCTTAGGAGAGATAGCATTGTTCTCATACCATCATAAGTGAAAGTGTAGCACAGAGTCGTGCAAGGTGTGCACAGGACAGGTTGAAGTCTTAGAATTTTCCATCCCAGTGAATAGTCGAATAACTACTATTGCGAGGAGTGCGCATAGTTGGAGAGAATAGATAATCAATGATTATTGTGGAAGCCACAAGGAGTGCGGGAAAAAATCCATAGAATCCTTGAGGTTGCAACATGAACCAAGCCCAGGAGAGACAAAGGTTCCAAAGAGTTTGAAGAAAATATGAACCGGGTGTTACCTTGCATAAATTAAGCTCAGAAGGAGACGTCGAGTTATTTGGCCAGGAGTATTGAGAACTTGAATGGATGGTTGAAATTCTCAGAGGGAAAACTATCGATTTTCCATGGACCGTTGGATCAAGTGGATCAGCGGAGAATTTAAGGATGAGTCTTTGTCAACACTCATAATCTCAGGAGGAATAGTCATCATTAGATCTGGATGAACGAAATTTGTTGATCTTGTCATTTAGGATTTCGGCATTTCAGGATTCGAGGTGTGGAGAAAGTCATGACATTGGAGGTCTCGAGTTGTGAAATATCGATACGCGAAATTCCAACATAATATGGATCGTCAGATCATGGGAAGCTCAGGGCCATCGGTATGAGGAGAATAAGTCATGATTTTGGACTTCAGGAAGGGGAGAAGAGATTGCATCGTGAATTCATAAGTCACGAAATCCTGACACGCTCAAAAGTAGACCCCAGGACCTGACTGAGGTCACATGGTTGAAGAATAAGGGAGGAGCTAGTGGACACATCAACCCTTTTCAAGGTTTCGGGAGTTGAAGGAGTCAGATGGACTCACAATAGAAATCGTAAAGTCGCAAAACCCAAAACACCTTCTCAGGTGAAGTTCATGGTCATGTTGGTTTGTCCTGTGGAGTGGAGGTTCACACCTAGTTCTTGTTCGCACAGGCATAAATTCTAAAAAGGACCTGTGGATTATATGTGAGAAGGTTCTAGTGGGGACTAAGGAGCCATTTTAGCTTAGGGAAATAGAAAGATCCAAATACTAGGAGGTCACGCAGAACCTGTTGAGGTAGGGGTGTTATGTCAAGTGGTATCAGAGCCTAGATTACAATCATTGTTTTCTGTAAGAAAGAGAAGATAGAAGGAAAGTTTTGATTTAAATTCTGCATGGAACATATTTAAATAATGATGCCAAGAAGATGTTAATATATACCCATGCCCGATCTAGCTGTGGAAAGGGAAATGAGAGAACTTTGTGCTCGATTAGATGTTATGGAGATAGCACAAAGGTGAACAACTGATATTGGAGATGTCAGTCAAGCTGAATGTTAAGTACCTATACCAGATCTACAAATATAATCACCACAAATACTGAATACACAATAGATCCACAAAGCAAGATAGAAGAAACCACACAATATTATTATCAAACCCTTGAGGTAGGGCAACACCATACAATGGATCCTATTATGGAAGGGATCCTCTCCTGTTCACTTTCCTCTTCGAGGGGGCATCCTCCTATTGAGTTACCGCTCCAAATAAAATACTTCTCTTCATGTCTCATTACATTGTTTTAACTCCTATATATAGTGCTACCATCACTTAAGAGCATTCTAGAGGAGGAATATTCTAGAAGTAGAACCTTTTAAGAAGTCCTCTTACATTTATTATATCTAACTACCATAGTGGGCCTTATTTAATAATATAGTGGACCTAGTCCACCTT
>JZKD02S2260158.1:334334-348188 GCA_000966675.3 Picea glauca
TCTGCAGGAGTTTCGAGTGAAGACGTTAGGTTTTGATAGCCTTAAGGATATGTACATCCATGATTCAGATTTTAAGGACGCTTATGAAGCATGTGAGAATTATGTTCTAATAGATCGAATCCAATGGATTGAATATTTAATTCAGGATGGATTGCTATTCAAAGGAAATCAGTTATGTATGACGAAGAGTTCTATGACAGAGAATCTTCTAAAGGAAAAACATAGTGGGGTATTGGATGGACATTTCGGCCATGAAAAAACATTCGCGCAACTTAACATTTTTTATTATTGGCCAGGGATGAGGATAAATGTTAAGAAGTTTGTGAACAGATGTAGAATTTTCCATCATGCAAAGGGGAAAAGACAGAATACAAGTTTGTATCAACCATTTCTAGTACTAGAGAGGCTGTGGGATGTGGTAAGCATGGATTTTGTGTTAGGACTACCGAGGACATAGAGGGGTTGTGATTCCATATTCGTGGTAGTCGACAGATTCTAAAAAATGGCACATTTTATTCCATGTGAGAAAACCAATGATGCAACACACATTGCAAACCTATTTTTCAAATAAGTTGTTTGACTTCATGGTTTACCCAAGAGTATTCTTTCACATCGAGACACCAAATTTGTTGGTCATTTCTAGAGGACATTATGGAAAAAGTTGGGGACGTATTTGTCCTTTATCTCAACATATCACCCTCAAACGTATGGATAGACTGAGGTAGAAAATCAAAGTTTGGGAGACTTGTTGAGGATTTTAGTAGCTGAACATCACAATTAGTGGGATCGGATTCTGTCACAAGAAGAATTTGCATATAACGACTCACCTAATAGGAGCACATGAAAAATCCCATTCTAGATAATGTACTAAATGTAGCCAAGAGTCGTATCTGAGTTGAGGGACTTAGAGAAGAATGAGTTTAGAAGTGCTGGAGGGGAATATTTTTCAGCAGAGATGCAAGAGCTCCATAGTAATATTAAAAGGTGGTTGCAGAGTTCCAACCAGGAGTACAAGCATATAGTGGATCAGCATAGAAGATAGTTTCAATTTGAAGTGGGATATTTAGTCTTAGCACATATAAGAAAGGAACGATTCCCAAGGGGAACACATAATAAGCTGAAAATGAAAAAGATAGGGCCGTGTAAGATTTTACAAAAAGTTGAGGAAAATGCTTATGAAATAGAATTGCTAGGTGATGAGGGAATATCACCCATATTCAATGTAGCAGATCTATATCCTCACAAGGAATAAGAGGCAGATGGGGAAGAGACTCAAAAATAATTTCAGTGGGTCAAACAGATGCTTGTAGCTGAAAAGCCACAGATGGAAAAGATCATTGATCAAAGAGCTGGAAATAAGACTCGAAGAAAGACATATTTTGAATACATGATAAAGTGAAAAGGACACCCAATTGAAGATGCTAGTTGTGGAAGCGAAGTGGAGATCCAAAAACATGGTCAAATGGTGCAAGAGTTCATGAATTTTTCAGCTAGAGGAGTACGATGCAGGAGCATCGCCAACAAAGCAAGTACAAAAGTAGAAGGACAGTTGGATATGCACCAGTGCACATTTTGAGAATATTTTGAATTTCAAAAGGATGAAGCATTAATGTAATATCTGGAAAATATATTTTTTCTTTTATGGTTTAGAGATTGTAACACAAATATTGAGCGGTTTCTCTCATGTTTTTGTTGAAGGAAATTAATGTAATAAATGTAACGTAGATGTAGGATTTAACTCGATTATATAGCTAGAGGTTTTAGGAGGGAAAACTCTATAAATGTCCCTCGTATGTATTGTAATGTATCATTCTTCTGAATAGGAGGAGTAGAGCTATAGAGAAAGAGAATAGGAGAGAAGAGAAAAACAAAGATTGTAAAGGTTTTATAAGAAGATAGTTTATGCTATAGAATCCATGTACAAAAGCACTCGATTTAATATAAGGATGCGTCAACTCAATTTCATGGTTTTCTGATGAACATTGTTTGCATCTATTGAATGGTATGTTTACAGCTTGCTTATATGCTCTGTTATGCATTTATTTCAGTGTTGTGTGTATGGATGATTTCATGTTGAGTGTATGAAGTCTGTAAGAGGGAGAGTATGAGTTTCAATTGTTTCTCATCCTAAGAATTCCTACAAAGAGTGTAGTGAAGTTCTGCAAGGAATGCGTTGACAAGATTCTAAGTTTTACCTCAAAAAATCCTAGGAGAGATAGAGTTGTTCTCACACCAACAGAAGTGAAAGTGTAGCACAGATCCATGTAAGGTGTGCATAGGCTAGGTTGAAGTCTTAGACTTTTTCAACCCAGTGAATAGTTGAATAACTACTATCACGAGGAGCGCACATAGTTGGATAGAACAGATAATCAGTGATTATCGTGGAAGCCACAAGGAGTGCAAGAAAAATTCCATAAAATCCTTGAGGTTGCAATAAGAACCAAGCCCAGGAGGGACAGAGGTTATGAAGAGTTCAAAAACAATACAAGGATGGAGTTACCTCACATAAATTAATCTCAGAAGGAGACATCGAGTTATTTGGCCAAGAGTATTGATAACTTGAACAAATGGTTGTAATTCTTAGAGGGAGAACTATCGATTCTCCGTGGACCATTGGATCCAGTGGATCAATGAAAAAGTTAAGGCTAAGTGTCTGTCAACAGTCATAAGCTTAGGAGGAATAGTCATTGTTAGATCTGGATCAACGGAATTTTTTGATCTTATGATTTCAGATTCTGACATCTCATGAGTCGGGGTGTGGATAAATTCATGAAATTGGAGGTCTCGAGTTACAAAATCCTGATAAGCGAAATTTTGACATAATTTGGATTGTCAGATCATGGGAATCTTAGGACTATCTATCTAAGGAGAAGAATTCATGAGTTTGGACGTCAGGAAGGGGAGAAGAGATTGCATCTCAAAGTCATAAGTCGCGAAATCCTGACGTGCTCAAAAGTGGACCCCAGGATGTGACTGAGGTCACATGGTTGAAGATTAAGGGAGAAGGTAGTGGAACCATCAACCCTTTTTGGGGTTTCAGAAATTGAAGGAGTCATAGGGACTCACAACAAAAATCGTGAAGTCACAAAACACAAAACACCTTCTTGGGTGAAGGTCGCTCTCGCGTTGGTTGGTCACATGGAGTGGAGGTTCATGCCTAGTGCTTGTTCACACATGCGTAACTTATAAAAAGGATCTGTGGATTATATGTGCGAAGGTTTGAGTGGGGAATAAGGATCCATTTCAGCTTAGGGAAATAGAAATATCCAAAGACCAGGAGGTCACGCAGAAACTACTGAGGTAGCAATGTTGCGTCAAGGGGAAAGTCTTCACGATACCTGGAATCAACGTTGGCCATACTCACTTGGTATCCTTGGAGGGTATACCCATGATTTTATGTGGAAGCTTGTTCCAGGGTGTTAGTTCATTAAGAAGGTCATCAACATAACTTTTCCACCCACTCTATCTCATCCCCTTCTTACATTGTTCTTGCGATGTTGGATTTCATCACCAACTACTACGCTCATTATAAGAAGGTTTTGCTTGCTTGTTTTATTCCTATATTTTTAGCATGTGTTATTTGTTTTCCCTAGAATAATCTAGGTTGGATCTTTGTTTAATGGCACCAATTCTCGGAATGACCAATGAAGGAACCCCTTTTCCAGGGGAACCTTTTGTTTTTCCCTCTTACGAAAAAATTGGTCCTCCTTACATCTCTACTTTGAGCCTTCCAGGTTTTACAATTGTATTATGGGTATGGTTGTTTTCCACTCGGGTAATTTTGAATGCAACAAGTGCTTCGGTTGCAAGAACCTCCCCCCAAGAACATAAATCTCATGTTGATCCTCCACCGTCTTCACTAGTAAGATCTTCTTAACCTTCTTCACTTGCAAGTTCTTCTTCCATTTCATTTTCTTTGACAAGTGAAAGATCTAAAGCTAGTAACCTGGTGGATAAGAAGAAGAAGAAAAGGAAGATTAAGAAGAAGAAAAATAAGAAAGGGTCCAAACTTCCAACCGGTGCCAGACATGTTGGAAAACCACCAGTTACTGATAATCATGTTGGGAGTGTTGATGATACCAAGACCACCCAAACAACCCATAATCCCAGGTAACCTTGCAATATTTGTAACGGTATTCAACTTCTTTAGGATTGCCTTGGTATATCCAAGGTTTTAGAAGCATGGTATACGCACCCTCGCTAGCCCGTGTCATCAGCCTCTGAATAACATGTTGTTGACCTCCTATCAACTAGTCAGGATACTATTGGGAAGAAGAAAAGTAGAGTTAAGGTCCCATGTATGTTATGTGGAGGGATTCATCAAACTCACATTTTCCCTTGTATGGACCAAACCTCAAAGTTACTGGAATACATGACTATTTCCAAACCTCAACTTCCAGTTTCTTATCGCAAGATTAATCTTGACCTACCTATACTTGATGGAATGATCAATCCGGTCCCTTCATCGGTTAGTCTGGTTCATCATGTAGTCAATCTGGTCACGTCCTTAGTTGAACCATTTGACAAAATGGTCAATATGATCCCATACTTGGTTGATCCCACTCTCTCATTAGAGAATGAAACCCAAGTGGTTGATCATTTTCCACCCGTCAACCCCATTCTCCCCTTGGAGAATGAATTCCAGGCGGTTAATATAATCTCGTCATCGATCGATCCTACTCTCCCACTAGAGATTAAAAATGATGTTGCTCAATTTTTTCTTGTTTATACAGACACTATCATGTTGGCGGGAATTCCTCCTTCTCCCATGGAACCCCCTCAAAGTAATGAGGCCATCTTTTTTGATTGGGGTGAACTAACTGGGCCTTGTATTCCTTATCACATTCCTTTCAATATTATAGTACAATTTTGTTGTTGGTAAATTCTTGAAATGTTGATAGACGAAGGTGCTTCTATTAGTATCTTTCCCTCGATTTATTGACAAGCTTTGGGTTGTCCTCAGCTTGTGTCAGTTACCCAGAATTTGTTACATTTTAACAGAAGAACGAGTCAACCTTTAGGAACCCTTCCTCAAATTCTTGTAACTTTGGGAGGGAAAACTATATTTATTGATGTCATGGTAGTTCATGATCCCTTGGATTTTGATTTACTCCTTGGGAGAGATTATTTCTATGCCATGAAAGTTATCGTGTCCACTCTTTTTTCATGTGATATGATTCCCTCACGATGTAATAATTGTGACTATTGATCAACTTTAATTTGTTGTCTCTGACTTGAAAATCAACTAAATGACCTCCATATATGGTTTGTATATGCATTTGGCATCACCCCTGCCACAGGTCAATTATGTGGCATTGTCTCCCATTCCTTCAACTGCAGATGAAGATGATCCACTCACTGTAAGCTTAGTATTTTATGACTTAGATCTGGTAGTTGACATGGTTATCTCTTTGATAGGATATTTAGATCTTGATCTCCTTACCCCAGTCACAACCCTCAACATGGTGTCCTTCTAGAGCATTTTTCTTCCATCCAGTGAAGATCTCTTGGAAGACATGACCGAGTTTTGTCCCCTGACATGGTGTCCTTACAGAGATTTGTCCTCTTGGAAGCCATGATCAAGAAGAAGAGTGTTGAGCATGGTTTTTTTATTTCAATCTTGTTAAAAAATGAAACCAACCACGAGGATAGTTTTGCATATTTGTGGAAACCTCATTAAACACTAAAACAAAACTTACGAGGATAGCTTTTTTTGTCTATGTGACAAGCTCTTAAAAATGAAACAAAATTTACAAGAATAGTACTCCTCCTGCAATAAGCTTGTTAAAAAATAAAACAGTCTGTGACGAGCATAGTTCATGTTTATGTGTCGATCTCATTAAAAAATCAAAGAAAGGTCTAGGGATTGAACCTAGATTCTCGAGCATAGGTTTTCTTCTCTGTAGTATGCTCGTTAAAAAATGAAATAGATTTCCCCCTCCTCGATTAAATTGATTACTTTGTTACGTATTGTATTTGAAGATTCCTTTAATATGCATGTGTCATTGGACAAAACGAATCTTTGGGGGTAGTTCTTACAAACTTTGGACTCCATGTGGAATTTAATTCATTATATTATTAATATGGGGGCTAATTACCATCCATCCCTGGATTATGTGTTGGGAAGTCACAAGCATAGTTTTCTCTGGTTCAAGCTTGTGTAAAAATGAAACCACCTACCTTATGCATAGTTTCTTCTAGTTCAAGCTTGTGTAAAAATGAAACCACCTACCTCAAGCATAGTTTCCTCTGGTTCAATCTTGTGTAAAAATGAAACCATGTCCAAGCACAATTTTTTTAAGTTTTAATTTTGTGTGAAAACAAAACCTATCCCAAGCATTGTTTTGTTTTGTTTTAAGATTGCGTAAAAATGAAAACAAGCCCGACCTTAGTCTTTTTTCTTTCTCATTCTCGTAGATACCTAAAAATGTAATCGAGTAAAATTTTATCACTTTTTCTGACTCAAAAATGTTATAGGAAAAAGGAACCCCATGAAGTTCCCTTTAAGCTCTTTTCAGACTCTCTAAACATGAAAATATTGTTGAGTGATATTGTTCTTCTCACACTCATTAAATTATTCGAAGAAAATGTCTGTCGAGTGATAGATTATCTGTTTTTCGGTCTCATCAGACTACTTTATGAAAAATGACATTTTGGAGTTTTCTTTAAGTGTTTTGAGACTCTCTAAATACGAAAAACCCCTAAGTTTTATTTCCTTGGACTCATAAAACAAACATTGAAAGGCGCATATGCGACCGAACCACTCCTTCCTAGGGTTCGTTAAAAATACTCTGAGGGACTCATCTGAAGGATGTGCTTATATTTCAAGAATATGTTATCCTCCTCAAAGCTTGTGTAAAAATAAAGAGGTACTCTCCATAAATTGTGGGGGAAAAATGAGAAAGAAATGTATCTAAACCTGTATTCTATGGAAGAGTCACTTTTGAACATGACACCCTTTCACTCGCTTGGTTTCTAGGTTGGGAAATCCGCTTGTCCCCTGGTCATACTCCTTTATAAGATTAAAAATTGGTATGTGATCCCTGTTATTGAGTCAGTGTTTCCAAGACAATTTTTGTGTCGTCAATTTGTTCAAAGAGAAGTTCAACCCATAAATCCTTCTATTGTGTCGGCCATTTTTGCAGTCCTTAAGCCTTCTATTGTGTTGCCCAACCTTGAGTCAATTCTGAATCACGTTTTACTCTGATCTACCTCAAATATTTTTACCCGTTTTGTGTCATTGATGGGGGATACATTAAGGACCTCCTGTGATGAGTCTTTTCCTGTCGACTTCAACTCATTATTCAGGAATTAAAATAAGAAACTACTTGGTACCTTGGAACTGCATGCCTCAATGGTAGGTTTCCTTTCTTTCAACAATGGGTTTTCATTATTGACTCTTGATCAAGATATTTCGCCGACTGTTTGACTTCAGTTGAGTGTTCAACTTCAGCCAACATGTCTAGATCACACTTCCATGAATTAAACACTCTTGCATAAATTGAAATTTGTAGAAATTGAAAATACTTTTACCTAGTTGGTAGAGAGAACATGAGGAGTCTCCTCTCACGAGCTTCTATGACCCCTTACCAACACGTCTATATCACACTTGCATGAATTGAAATGAAAATGAAACTAATACCTCAATCCATTGTGCTTCCCCGAAAATGAAGGCAAAATGTTGGGCTCTAAATATGTCCTAAAAACCACCTCTATGAATCAACCAAAGGTAGGCATTGGCACAAGTATTTTACTTGTTGGCTACGTAGGTTCTTACCTTCCATTTTCAATACCCAACCTCCAAAGATGAAAAACCTATAAAGGAACAAAAATCGTAAAGGGAACATTAGTTGGTCTATTCAAATGAACGACACTTCTTGTAAAGGGAACAAAAATTGTAACAAGG
The DNA here is from genome assembly GCA_000966675.3 of Picea glauca. NCBI lineage: Eukaryota > Viridiplantae > Streptophyta > Pinopsida > Pinales > Pinaceae > Picea > Picea glauca. Next base: position 342,241 of record JZKD02S2260158.1, read on the forward strand.
GGACAATAGTCGTTACATTGAGCCGAACTAATGTTGAATTAATTGCATTGTAGTACTTTCCCAACTATCTAATTTTTCAATCTAAGGTTCATAAAATTATGAAGCACACACAAAGTATATGTAATATTGAAGCGATACTAATATAATATAATGTTTAAGGTACAAATGAAATTGAATCATCAATCTAATGTAGGAAATTGAAACACACAACTTGGAATTGAAATTAATCTAGGAATGGGAAATTACACAAATGAAATTAATCTAAGAATGTGAAATTGCATAAATGAAATTAATCTAGGAACGAGAAATTGTGTAAATGAAATTAATCTAGGAATGCATAAGTACATGAAGGAAAAGAAAATACAACATGTGAAGAGTTGAATGGCACAACAACATATGAGAGCTCTCACCAATGAAGCAATCTTATATTACAATAATCAAATCAATCTTCATAAAATAATAGTGAACACATGGAAACCAAAACTATGAATCAAAGCTAAGAATCCCCTTCTTTCAAATCCTAATGACTACTCTCTTTGTCATCCTAATTACTCAAATGTATACTACTCATTACTACCCCCCTCATGAAAAGAGATCATTCACTTTTATACATGAGAGCCTTGAAGATAATATAACCATATCATAATTACATATACACTATTCTCTCAGCTATTTTCCATTATTACAAAATATGATCCCTTCAAATCCTCGCACATATTTATCATACATCTTGGATAAGATATTTCAACCAAATCTCCACGATATTCTCCTTGGAATGGGCTTGAATTATCTCATCAAATATTGAAATGGTGGAGGAAGTATTTGAGAAGTCCTTTTGAATTAATCATTCTCATATTCCTGCACATTACAAAGCTCACACAATTTTGAGATATATATGAAAACATGTCAATTTTATAACATTTAATCACAAATTCCCTTTTAATACTAAAATGAATAAAGTGGAAAATAATAAGGTGAAACCCAAATGTATTTATGAAAATGATATCATGAAAGGTTAATGGGGTGATGAAATGTGAAGAATAATGAAGGGAAAGGTGGATGAAAATAGGATATTTATGAGCCCCAACATTCATTAATTCACATTCGTTGGATTATAATATAGTACCTTGGGGATCATTGACATTAATGGTGATTTCCCTCCCACTTTTTAATGATATTCATTAATGACCGATAGTCAAGTGGTTTCTACCATGTTCGACTTCAACACATGTATTCACATGGTTAGATTTGTATTATAGAGTGCTGGAGATGAAGACCCCGAATATTTTATCATAGATTCAGGTTGCATTGGAGTATGTTCATATTGTATTGTTGCATAGACCCACAATGTATGTCTCATGGATATGTTCAAATTTTAGTCTTTAAAACATATATCAACAATGTATTTTTGGTGGATATGTTCAGATTTGAGTCATATTGACATGGATCCACAATGTATGTTTGATGGCCATGACATGTATTTCTTGACATGGATATTTGCATGTCGGTATTTATGCTTTTCGTCATTTGTATTCTGAGTATGGGAATGCCTACCTCAGTGATGATATATTATTGTACTGTATTTCCTTGTTTGTTGGCAAGTGTTCGACCAACGTGTTCCTTGTTCCCTACACACACTCGAAAAAGTATTTCATCTATCACTCTGTTCTAACTTCAAACTTTGGGGGGCTTACTGTTACACATTATTTTCATCACCCTTGTGACCGTTAATGATGTAAATTATCCTTTTCCTGTAGAAGGATCAATGGCCTGAATCCTTGAAGAGAATGAAGATACTTTTTCCCAGAAAGATGAAATGAGTTTTTCTCTTGTAAAAACCTTATGAAGAGATATTTTCATGCCTTGTCCAATGCTAAGGGAGCGACGATCTAGAATTGTCACAGGCTACACCAAAATGTCCCATGAAATCATCGCACTCTGCCCAGTATTAAGGGTGCAATGATTTTCCGTACAAGGGAAAAATAGAAGCTTCTCGATGCGTCTAGAAGAGAAGCTTCAAGGGTGAGTTGGACTCCGATCGGTTTGGATATGAGTTGCATCCCTGATCACTTGGGATAATCCTAACCTCCTCACCCTATCCTTTTAAGCCTATAAAATGAGAGGATCTCTCATGGGGAAAGTTAGTTGGCTAGCTTTTGGTGTGATCCTGAGTAATTTTTGTAGATTTGGTATTTGCTTTGTCAATATAGATTGTTGGTCTCAGAATTCATGGATAAAGAAGTGTGTGGGAAGAAAGGGATTGCTAGAAGGGACCTTATAACATGAAGGATTCGATTGTATTCACCTTTTCACATTTATAATAAAATAATATATTTATTTCCCATAAAATTATTCTTATTTTATTGTATGACTCCTTGATCACATACATAAGTTTTCTTGAGTATACATTGTTGTTTTCACTTCGTTGTCTTTTGTCCTTTTATAGGTTCAATATCCTATAATCCTTGAGATAGAGTGAGGATGATACTAGTGAGGAAAATCGACATTTAAACGGTATGTCATTTATCTCTTGTTAGTTATTATGCTTAATGATTAAAACTTAGGGGAAGGTTTATATTTTGTCTTTTTTTGTTCTAGTTTCGGGGTGAAATTAGGGATATTAGTTTGTGTCTGCACTTATTGATTTGTTTGAAATAGTGGGTGAAAATTGGGAAGAAAGGTGTCATTGTATTTGTGTTAGTGGAAGAAAATTCTCTCTTGAACATGACACCCCCCTTCATCACTGTATCCGGGTTGGGAAATCCATTTGTCTCTTGTTTTATGATCCACAAATTCATATGTTGGGTCCTCCTTTGATTCAATGTTGCTAATACAATTGTTGTGTTGTTCATATTTTATATAAAAGTCCAACCTAAACTAGCCTTCTATCGAGTTGGCCATCTACAGTTATAAAGTTTCTAGAATATAGGCCTTCCCTGAGTCATTTCTGAATCACTTCATACTCTGATCTACTTCAAATTTGATACATATTTCATGTCATTTTTGGGGGATACATCAAGTCCCTCCTATGACGAGTCTTTTACTATCGAATTCAAATCATTATCTGGGAACAAGACTTAGAAATCACATTGGTACCTTGGAACCTGCATGCCTTAATGGAAAGTTTCCTCACTTTCAACATTCAGTTCACATCATTGGCCCCTGATTGGAAGATTCCATTGAGTGTTTGACTTCAACTGATTCATTCACACTCATTGGATTTCACTATATTACCTTGCGAGTCATTGACATCAATGGTGATTTCCCTCGCACTTGTTAATGATTTTCATTAATGACCAATAATCAAGTGGTTTCTACCATGTTCGACTCTGAAACCTGTAATCACATGACTAGATTCATACTTAGAGACGATGGAATTGAAGACCCTAGATCTCATCATATCGGCCCAAGTTGCAATGGAGTATTCATAAACTTATACTGGCGCATAGATCCACTATGTATGTTTTATGGCTATGTCTGAATTTTAATTATTTTAGAGCATAGATCCACAATGTATTCCTCGTGGATATGATGAATCATGATGACATGGATCCATAGTGTATGTTTAGTGGCCATGACTAACTTGAAATTTATGTCACTTGTAGTCTAAGTATGGGAATCCCTACCTCAAAAGATGGTATATTATTATACAGATGCTTGATTGTTTGTAGTTTCTCGATCGATGCGCTCATTGTTTTCAACACACACATTCTACAAAGTATTTCATCTATCATAGGTTATAGATTCATACTTTGGTAGGGATTATATTACACATTATTTTGGTCACCCCAGTGATCAACTGAAGACATGTGCTTAACTCACTTCCATGTTCCCTGAAAATATTAAAAGAGACATTCTCCAAGAGAAAAGTGGTTTGATTTTCCTCCCTCAAAACTATGACAAGGAATATCATCGCACCCTGATCTAGGTTTGGGATGTGACGATGCTTGATTGTCACACTCTACACCAAATATGGACTGTGATGTCATTGTAAGTTGTCCATGCATAGGGTGAGACGATGCTTAATCAAAGAGAAAATTAAAAATTCATGAATGTTCTAGAAGGGAATCTTCTAGAAGATGAGGTGGCCTTCGATCGGTTTGAATCTTACTCACTTCTCAGATTTAGTGGGATCATCCTAATCTCCTCATCCATCCCTCTTTCACCCTATATAAATAAGGGATCTCTCATGGAAAAGGATAAGGTTGAAAAGGCTAACGTTTTCATGTGCATGAAGAGTTCTTATATAGATTATACTTGAGATAGCTTTGCTTTAGCTCTCTAAGTCAAATTGTAGATCTTCTTCATCAAAGGCATTGGAAAAAAGGTGTGTGTGTTGGAGCATATATACATTGAAATAGATCTTACAACATCAAGGCATAGTTTGTATTCTCCACTTTCCATTTTAATATAATGAAATAGTACATTTATTCCCTATAAATGTGTCTTGGATTGTATTGTATAAATCCTTGATCTTATACATAAAATTCAATGGAATATATATATCTTTGTTCTCTCTCTGTTTGTTGGTTTGTGATTTTTAAATAGGTTCACCATCCTGCAAATCCAAAGATGCAGTGACAAGGAAGACAGTAGAGAGGATGAAGCGTCATTTAAAAGCTATGTCTTTCATTCCTCTCTGAACTATTTTATATGACAATGAAGTCTAAGGTGAAGTTTGTATTATGTCTTGTCTTTTTCTAGCTTCCTATGGAGGTTAGGGAGATTAGTTTGTGTCCACAGTTACCGATTTGTCTGATAACAATGGGTGGGGTGTTTTTGAAAACCCCAACTATTTGACGTCCTCAACTGACATGAGGTTCTTCTGGATGCCACTATAAAAAAATAAATGAAACGAGGTCCCCTTCAGCCACATCTATGAATGGAAGAGGCACTCCTCCTCTTCAATATCTATCGGTTCTTTTGGTTGAATTTGTTGGATCATGTTGTCATTGATGCCAATGGTTTTATTATTTGGGAGATTGTTGGATCATATGTCATTGATGTAAATCATTTGGTTTGATTGATGTCAAGTAATTGATTGATTGATGATTGATGAACAATGAATATGAATTGATGAGAATGATAGATGTCTAAGTGGAAACCAATTGATAAAGATGGATCATTGATATGATCCCCTTGATGAGAATGATAGATGTCCAAGTGGAAACCAATTGATAAAGATGGATCATTGATATCATGCCCTTGATGAGAATGATAGATGTCCAAGTGGAAACCAATTTATAAAGATGGATCATTGATATGATGCATTGATAAATATGGATCAATGATTTATCATTGATACATGATGCATAGTTTATATATATGATGCAGTGGTGAATTGATGCAAAGATGAATCATTATTGTCTTGTCATGGTTGATAAGGTGCACAAATGGATGAACTCCAAACTAGTCCCCTTATGGTGAAAGCCCTCACAAGAAGACGCTTTACGAATTGAGTTATCCTAGAAGAACGGTTGGAGGACCCATGATTGAATGTGTATTAATGAGATGAAGATCAATGAATTTGTTGGTGAAACAATCCTAGATGGATAGTTCTTGACATTCCATTTCCAGTGGTATGTGGAATGTCACATAACTCCTCGCGGTTTGAGAGTTATGGCTCTACGAAGTTGAAGGACCCCCATATGATGGCTTGAAGCCCCAAAAGGTCAAAGAAGTCAAAGTACTTGAAAAGAAGAAATCATTATTTAAATGAAAAAGTAAAGTGACAAAATCAAGAAATATTATTTAAATGATAAAATGAAGTGACAAAATCAGGAAGGAATATTTAAATGATAAAGTATTGGAGAACTTTCTATTCATGGAAAGTGGTTAACCCTAAAATAAGGTAAATAGGTTAAGTGACCTATAAATGGGTTAAGTAACCTAAAAATAGGTTAAGTGACATATAAGATGAAAGTATAAATAAGAAGATAGGATCTCTT
>JZKD02S2260158.1:351109-369093 GCA_000966675.3 Picea glauca
TATGGTATTACTTGATTTTCACAACATTGGTATTTGTTTGATACATGATTGTGGCACTTGGTTCATGATGGAGATGTATCGTGAGTGATATGATACATTGTTTGGCATGTTGGTAGATGCACATGGTTGGCATAATGGTGGATGCACATGATTGGCATAATTGGTAGATGCACATGTTGGCATATTGATAGATGCACATGTTGGCATATGGTGGATACATTTCATGGATGATATCTTTTGGCACATTGTTGATGTACATGGGTGTTGTGCATGGTGGGTACATTTTGGTACATGATGCACTTGGTGGATATATTGTTCATGATTCTCTATTTCATTGTTGACATATATCTTGTTTCATGATGAATGGTATAGCACAAGTTTGATGCATGAACAGGTCCAAGGATCGTCATATGGTAGCATATTGTTCATCTTGTAGAGAAGATAAGGGGAGACATACCCTTAGGGGGAGTCATTCTTCTTCCCATGATTCTAGGAGGAGATATTTATCAGATACATACCTATAAAAGAGACCTATATTTGAAGAAAAAGAACGGAGGCATAATTCCAAGGGGAGCGATGGTCATAGGAGGAGTATGATCGATGTATTTTCAACATTACATCAGATTGATATTCCTTGTTCAAAAGGGGAGATATTATATAGTGGAAGAAAGACAGGGGGAGAAACCCCAAGAGGAGAATGGCCCTTTTCCATTGATGTCAAAGGGGGAGAGATAATCACATTGATGTGATTGATGTATATTGATGGGAGAGATTGATGTGGAGAGATAGTTAGATTGACTATTGATGAAGAGCATGCCTTGTCTACATGTTGAAATCAATAATTTGTAATTGGAGTTGACATCAATGTTGGTATTTCCATCAATGCCAAAGGGGGAGATTGTTGGATCACGTTTTCATTGATGCCAATGGTTTGATTATTTGGGAGATTTTTGGATCATATGGCATTGATGTAAATGGTTTGGTTTGATTGATGTCATTGATTTATGTCAAGTAATTGATTGATTGATGATTGATGAACAATGAATATGAATTGATGAGAATGATAGGTGTCCAAGTGGAAACCAATTGATAAAGATGGATCATTGATATGATGCCCTTGATGAGAATGATAGATGTCCAAGTGGAAACCAAATGATAAAGATGGATCATTGATATCATGCATTGATGAAGATGGATCAATGAGTTGTCATTGATACATGATGCATAGTTTATATATATTGCCCAGTGGTGAATTGATGCAAAGATGAAGCATTATTGTCTTATCATGGTTGATAAGGTGCACAAATGGATGAACTCCAAAGTGGTCCCCTCATGGTGAAAGCCCTCATAGGAAGACGCTTTACAGATTGAGTTATCCTAGAAGAACGGTTGGAGGACCCATGCTTGCATGTGGATTAATGAGATGAAGATCAATGAAGTTGTTGGTGAAACTATCCTAGATGGATAGTGCTTGACATGTCATTTCTGGTGGTATGTGGAATGTCACATAAATCCTCACGGTTTGAGAGTTATGGCTCTACGAAGTTGAAGGACCCCCATATGATGGCTTGAAGCCCCAAAAGGTCAAAGAAGTCAAAGTGCTTGAAAAGAAGAAATCATTATTTAAATGAAAAAGTAAAGTTAAAAAATCAAGAAAGATTATTTAAATGATAAAATGAAGTGACAAAATCAAGAAGGAATATTTAAATGATAAAGTATTGGAGAACTTTCTATTCATGGAGAGTGGTTAACCCTGAAATAACAAAAATAGGTTAAGTGACCTAGAAATGGGTTAAGTAACCTAAAAATAGGTTAAGTGACATTGTAGATGAAAGTATATATAAGAAGCTAGGATCTCTTGTAAAAAGTGCATTTGGAAAGAATCCTTTTGTGGATCAATGGAGAGATTCTTGTGAATATCTTGTGGAGTATTGATGGAGATCTTCTTGTGCAAGCATCCTATTGGTGTGGATCTCTTGAGCATGATTGAAGATCTATTCTGAGGAAGAGAGAGAGAATAGGGTCTCATGGACACATCAGAGTTTTAGCAATGTCGTAGATCTTGACAACAAAAGTCTCAGATTCATAGAAAACCCTATTTTATGATGTTCACATGGGCTATCTCTGTATAAGGTGCATGTACATGTGGGTTGACTGTGTATAGGGTGAGTGTACACATGGGATGACTTTATACAGGGAGCGTGGAGTGGAAAAAATCATGGAGATTTTTGTTTGAGTTGGTACCAAGCTCTTGGATGATGAGGTAGGTTCCAAATCTGCATTCTATGGCCTCAGATCTATCACTGAGACACTGGTATGGTTACATTATTATCTTGATGGATACTGTTGTTTGATGTGTTGTGAATTCTTAGGGAATTCTTGGTATGGCTTCTATGATGTGGCTCAATTTGGTTGATTTGGTTGATGGAGTGAGCAACACTCTTGTGATTTAGTAGTGCCATGATTTCAATGGTATACTAGTTATTTATACATGATTGAGATAACATTCATATTGATTTGTTGTGGAAAATGAGCAAGCTATTGGAGAGCTTGGATGTTTTGTGACTAGCCGTGGGTGAGTTTGGACAGTGGAAGACATAAGAGAATGTGATTGAAGGTTGCAGAGGATCTGAGCATGTGAAGAAAATAAAAACCCTAGTTGCTCAGAAGCATACACTTGTTGCATTATACACTATCCACTCGCACACACGGGCTGTAGTGAGCCATGGCACATGCACATGTAGGCTACACTACTAACAGGTCGTGTATCTATTGGCAAATTGATATCTATTGAGGATTGTTGCCTCATCTCAGTTGGTGCTAAGAATGTAAGCTGAGTTTTGCATATAGAGCTGACGCTCTTGTAGAGTTGTACTCTATTCAGTTGTTGCTTATAAACTCCAAGGATTGTAGTCCGTAATAAAAGGAAAATTGTACATACATCTTGTGTTCTTTGTGTTCATTGTGATGATGACTTGTTGATGATATACTGCTGATATATGTTGTTGATATGTGCTCACATATAACTGGTTATAAATGACAACAATGGGTGATGAATTCATGTTGAATGCTAATTGATGAGTTTTTGTGCAAGAGGTAAGTTTTGGGAAAAAGATCCCCACACTCATTCACCCCCCCTCTAAGTGTGGTAGGTTATTCCAATAGAATTGTTGTGTTCGTGACAATAGAAGTAGGGTCTGCGTCGATGATATATCTATTTTCAATATTTTATGGATCATATTTTGAATCACAGTTCGGCTCCTTGTGTTTGACCTCCGCCACCAATGAATTTTTTGAGTGACATTCATCAGTGTTATGCCAAGGGATTTTATGGAAGTCACACCACTTCCCAGTGTCAATCTTAGTATTTCATTTACCCTTATTTTCCTATTTCTTGGACTGGTTGTTGAGAGGTTTTTGGTTAGTGTCATCTTTACCATGCTTTGGTTGTTTCGGATTTTCAGAACCGAGCTCCCATTTGTTATTTTGCCTAAATTTATGCTCAATTTTGATAGCATATCGATAGAAATATCCCAATGATGATATGTTTAGGAAATCCATTTTGGTTTGGATGTACCTATGTAGAGCCCCATGATATTTCATAAGTGTATGCCACTCGAATTATTTGATGCCCATCTTGGTGCGCAATGTATGGAAAGTATTTGTGAACATCGACATTGTTTGGCTCTTCTCTTTCTGTAGTGTGGTCCATCTCATGTACTGGTCTTCATAATTATCAACAAGGTATTATTGTTCTTTGACCACATCCACAAAAAAAATCTCAAGCGTGCTCGGCCCCATATATTTTAGATTCCTCTATGGAAATTTTGTACCAGTAAGTTTCCCACCAATGTTTTACATGGAGGAGATCCTTGAGGAGTCTGAAGGTTCTCTTTTCCCTATTCAAATTTTTTTGAACAAAGAAATAACCTTCTAGCAGATTCAACCATTTTTCTAAGGCATCCGCATCTATCTGACCTTCAAATACAGGAATATCAAAATTAACTTGTACCTTGAAGGGAGAGGTTCCTCCAAAGTGGTCACTTCATGAATATGAACATGTTGCTATCGACAGGAGTTGAAGTATGTGGGAAAAAATCTCCATCATTTCGTCCCTATGTCACGTGAGAGCTTGCTCAAGAAATAGGTTAATAGAATCTTATACTCCATTTTTATTTTATGCCACCATAGAGGGTTTCTTGGGTGTGCGATAGAAATTTTCCTCAAGAGAGACATGATTGAGACCCAATTTTCTATACTCTGACCTCATCAAGGACATGCACTAAAAAATTATCAAGAGCAATGTGCTCTGATACCACTGAGGTTGATTATTTTCGGAATGAAATGAAAGAAGAGATATTAAAATGAAATAAACATAAATATTGCCTGAAACTGAGAAATACAAAAATACATGATTTATATTAATGAAATAAATGCATAGAGACTGTAAAAATACAGAGTGAAAGACTTGCTAGAATGGTGGCAACTTTATCTCTAAGAAGAGATGTGACGGTACACTCATCCACAAGAAGATGATTACAATGAGGCTTTGAAGTAATTTTTATAATAAACATGAATGAGAAAACCCTATACATCCAAAAACCTAACCCTAGGAGATGATTCACCAAAAGGCATGTGGGCCATGTTATGGTAAGTTAGTACATCAATTTCTCGGGGTCGTAACTTTTGCATACAATCTTTGTTTTATGTGTGTGATAACCCATTGAAAAGGTATTTTTGAGATATAGACATTATTCCATAAAAATCTAACTCCTTCAATAGTTTGAATATGGCAAGGAAAGAAAACATTTTTTAGAGCCCAAAAATGACCCTGAAAGTACCAAAAGATGTACTGACAAGAAAAATTTCAAAATAAGCCAGTTGGAATAGGTGGTTGGCCACCAATATCTACCTGGATTCTCTATAAGTCTTCAAGATAGCTCCATAAGTGAAGAACCCACAATTACAAAGAAATTTCCCCATTACAGAGAAACATGTTGAACTGAAAACTGTCAATATGAGCCAATTGGAATTTGGAGCAGGTGGGTGGCCACCAATATCCACCTGGATCACGAACATGCCTACGAAATGCAATTTTTTTATTATTAATAATAATAAAATACATCATTGGCAGCTATATAGACAAGGAAAAGAGTTATAGGGGGCTATGATTCCACGAGAGAGGGGGCTTAAGTGGCTAAGTCATTTTATCATATTTTATTTACCCATAATAGTTTTAATTGAGAGAAGTGGTTACATGAGCTTCTATGGGGAAGTTTGTGTGGGTATTGATTCCCAAGTAAATATATAAACCCATATTGTGGGTTGTTTGGGGATTCTTCTCCATACACTCTTTCACACTTTCATTCATTGTTCTCATTCATTCTTGGTCTTGGCTGGGAAAGAAAAAATGAATTGTTGGGAGAGAATCCATTGTTGGTTGGTTGTAGTTATTGTTGGTGTATTATAGCCATGAATTAATGCTTGAATTTATAATATGCATTTCCATGTACTAAATTGTGTTCATACTTGCGAGTCATGATAGTCACAACACAAATATTCTTTATCAGGTGCATTGGAGCCCTGAAAGGAGGTGGACATCTTGAGGGAATGCATGGCAGAGATGGGAGTCTATTATTTTGGGTTGTTCAAGCTTGAGATAAGAGATTTATTGTACTTTGGATTGATGTGTGTTGGGGAACCTATGACAGATTGAGTGTTGTCTCATTTCGAAAGATGAGTGACACCCTGGATCTGTCCTTGTGGATTCATAGCCTTGGATTGAGGGTGACATTGTTGTTGAGACTTGGAACAACAATGTCTATGGTTGGGTGGAACATCCTTGTTTTGCATCCAGTTGGTGAACCATTTTGTTAAAGATAAGTGCTCTATGTCATGTCTTTTTATGTTTTATATTTATTTATGTTGTGTATTAATTAAATAATATCTCTGAGATGTGTATTTTATAATATGCATGTTTTCTTTTTATTGCTATGCATAGCATGTTTAAATATTATTTTATACTACAACACGAATATTTATTATTCATGTGTTTCTATCATGTTTCTTTCATGCTTCTTTATTAATTAATTTCTATAAGAATTCAAAATCAATTTATATGTGAGTTTTGGAGGTAGCATGCTTGACCTATGGGTGTCTGGGTATGTTATAGGTGACCTATCAGAAAATAACATGTGATAACATGTGGAATGCTAATTCATTGACACTGGGTGTTCACTCGACATGGGTGGAGGATGACTTTTGGTCAAAATATTAATTGTTAAGTAATTTCCTATGGAAGGTGGAATTCTTGAATCTCCTTAGTCTTGTTTGTTTATTGCTAAGTGTGCATTACATTCTTCAATATATTCATTAAATATTCTTAAAATACCATGCATATGGGATAAAATTTTGAAGAAAAAGTAGAAATGCTTAAGGATATAAATAAAATTTAATCAAGGGCCCAAATTAACCAACAAATTTAATCGACGATTGTTGAGTCGTGTCGCTCATGAGGCCATAACTTGAGATCCAAGAGACAAAAATGTGCAAAATTTACCTTGTTGGAAAGTTATTTCAATGAGGAAGATGATGGGATAGGTCTTGAGAATTTAAAGTTTCTATAATTTTCTCAAAAATTAAAAGAACGTTCATCCATATTTTTATTCTTTGCTGGTAAATTTTTTTGACATCTTGACTTCATGGGGTCATATCTTCAGATCTCGGAAGAAAAATTGTGCCCAGGAGGACTGGTTGGAAATATAAAGGGATGAATATTACATATAAATTAGTTTCCATGGATGACTAGTTGGATATCTAATATAGAAAATTAAAACACATTCCTCCCTTTAAAAGGGAAATTAGTTAAATTTTGAAAATAAAATTTTATTTGAAAACTTTTATTAAAGAAGGAAAACGATCCATTTCTATATACAAATATAATTGATGGAAATACATTAATGAGACTTAATTGAGTTATTAATTAAAGTGATATTTTCAAGAAAGGAAAATCCTTAACTACTTAAGTAGTTATAAGATATGGTTTTATAAATAAAGAAAAGGCTTCATCATAGGGTTAGAGAATACCATATTTAGCGTTCTTATAGATTGAATATTCACAGGTGAATACCATATCTTTTGAATACCTAGTAATGATAGTTTAGGACCGAATACACCCAAGAAATTTGTAAACCCTATGAAGAGGTCATATTCGTAATTGTTTAGTACTTATGGTAACCATAAGTATTAAAATTTAATATTTATCTATTGTAAACAAAGACTGTCCTTACCTGGTAGATTTGAAGATCCATCGATTTGTTTTTATGACCAACAATTATCTACCTTATACAAAGTGAACCTGTGCAAATCAAAAAAATAATTTAGTCGTTGAGATTTGCAATAAAACAAAATAATTTTTATATTTATATAAACTAAATAACTGCATAAATGAATAGTATTTTCCAAAGTTTTACCTCATCTTATCATTTTGGTTCTACAAGATCTCTATGATAAATTTCTAGAAGATAATTTGACACCCTATGGCCAATAAGTAGAGTGTTATCTCTAGAACTAACCATTCAAAACAATATAACAAAGGAATTATCTTGCAAACCAAAACAAAAAGGGTTGAGTATTGTTTTAGATGAAGTACCACCAATAATTTTAATGGCACCAAATATGTGTCATATGGTTATGGCATAACTCGAGATTACTCATAGTTGAAAATTTAATGAACTCAAGTCCTTAATACAATTTTATGTATACATATCCATTTCCATTGATAGCCAGGTTTAGCTTCATAACAAGCGATATGTGAGGATCCTAAGCTCAAGAGAGCTAGGATCATATTGATAGAAACCCTAAGGAAAAATCCTAGGTAACATAAATGTATAAATGATTTTGAAGGTTAATGTAATGGATTCATTTTATAAAATCAATTTCACCTTTGTACAAATTCCATGTCTATATAAATAAAATAAACTCCATAATCATTTTGGATATGAACCCTTGATTTGGGTTGATTAGTTTACAAATGACAATAATGCATTTGAACTTGGATAGAATAAGATTTTTAATACAAGTAAAAAGAAAAATAGATTACCAAATATATTGGGGATAATAAATCCTTTTCACTTTTTAGAATTATAACTTGATTCTGTAAAGTATAGAAACCAATTGCAAGTGTAAAGATAAGTGAGACAAATTTATAATAGGAATAAATTTATAGTAGAGAGATGTGGGAAAAGGAATATTCCTTTACTTCGATGGTCAATAGGACCCATGATAAGTTGACGACCAACATGACGACAATTATAAGATATAATAATGAATGTCATTAATTTCTTTATCCTTTCATGATCAACCATGATGATTAGGTAACTGTATAATATTATTTTATGTGTGGAATGATAATAAATCACATGTTAAGAATAGTTATACAAATATGCGCTTACATATGGAAATATTAAAAAAAAAATATGGTGTGTTAGGTGATGTTACACATTTCATCTAATTAACCGCACTACTAACTTAATGATTTATTAAATTTAACGTAACAGTGCAACCATTTCAACCAACCACACTAGTGTGTACACAAAACATAAAGCATCAATTCATTAATGTTCAAAATCACCACCATACATTATAATAAAAATTACATGCACCAAATAAATCACATCGATGCCATTGAACAATAGGCATTGGTGCGCCTCACTATTTTGGGTGCACCGTGGTAGGGTAAATTAAAAACAAAATACCAAACTGATTTTCATTGTTACAATGCATCCCATGCTTTCTAACTCTCAAGAAAGTAGTGAAACATGACCTATTTCCTATGCTCTCCACCGACTTGAATAACTCCATTAGTAGATTCCACACATTTCTAAATTTGGAAATTAACATGAATTTTAATTTCCTCTTGATGGTGAAACTATGCCTCCTTGAGATATAAGAGGCCAATTGAATTGTTTAATACCTTCCTATTTTCATTTTCATTCAATCAAAATTTGAATTTATCTTGAAATTTGACATTTTTTCAATTTTTTTCCAATTTCATGCAGTGTATATTGTGTTCGATTCACAGTGAGCACCGCTACCAATGTTTCTCATATATATGTATGCATCAGTGTCATTCAATAAAAAACATTTTGATAAAATATAAAAACAAAGCAGTGCATGCTTCAAAATTCCCTGCAACTAGCTCACAATTGGGTTCAACATGCACCAATGCATTTCACTTAATCAACGAAATTGTTGACTTAACAATTTATTAAATTTAATGCAGTGGTGTAATCACGTTAACCAAATGTACCAAATTTCTTTAAAGAAACACACCAGCACATATATTTCCCGACTTGGAATAACAGGGAGTCTTAGTGGATGCCTCATTCTCAGTTCTTTATCCTTTACAATGCATTGTAGAACAAAATGTTGATGCTCCAATATCATGGTGGCATTGGTGCATTACTAGTAACACATTGCATTTCTTCAACTACAATAATGTAATTTAACCTACCGATTCCTAATAGTCCAACAAATGCATAGGTGTTATATAGATAATGACACCGAGGTGAATTTTTAATAACCAGTTAGAGAAGTTTGATTTAGTACACACACCACTGCAATCCACAACGGCGTGAAAATAAGTGTGGTGCACCAATGCATAAATCTTAAATGTATGCAGTGCGAGATGATTTGAAAAATAAACATCATGGTTTGTCTTCTATAAGGCCATGTCAGTGGTGCATAAGTAATACAACACACTTCTAGACATCGTGTTGGTGCTCTAGTAGAACTGGAACACTGATGATTTATATTTAACAAAGGGCACCATGGTGGTGCACCTTTGTTAACAAAATATATCGATGTAATTAAAATCACTGAACCGATGCGATTAAAAGAACTTAGTTGGATCATCCTATGGGATGCTCCACATAAATACATAGTGGTGCGACAAGAAATGTGTCATCAATGCATACTAGTAATAGCACTACTTTGTAGTGCTATTTTTCTGATAAAGCACATCTTCATCAAGGAATACGTTTTGTGTTAGGTGCACCGAATTATTTTTAAGATTTTTTTCAAAAAAGAAAATTGATTTTTAAAGTACACATCATTTATATATGTATATATTTTTTAATTTCAATTTATTTTATCTATATATATGTTCCTAAAAATATTTGTATGTGAATAAAAAAAATGACGATGAGATGCACACATTTGTGCATGAGTAGGAGGCCAAGGAGATAGAGAGTGAGTTGTTCCCTCACCCTTTTTCATAGTCGACCTAGAATCTTTTGATGGATATTGGACTCCTAATGTTTTATCAGTAAGGTACATCCCGTAGGGGGGAATCTTTGTTGTTACAAAAATTGATCTATCACTAGGATCATACGAGAAATGGTTCAGGGTCATTCTCAATCGATGGAATCATCTCATAGAGGATGATACCTATTTCATCACTGGGTTGTCTAGGAGGGGGGATTATATGCCCCATTTTCTTATGTTACTAGTTGATGTTGTAGGAGAGACACTATTGGGATATGTGCAGAGATATGTCAGTCTACATGTTCATTCGACTTCAAAGTTTCAGGTTTGTGGTGGTCAATAGCAAATATCTTTGTTTGAGAGAGAAGACATTAATTTATTACGTCGCATGCTCTCAACACTATCACAATATAGTTATGATGGGAAGTGCAATATTTGTTCTATGTTTTGTTATTTAGATATTTTATTGCAAATGCCCCGATTGATTAGGTGGGTGGATTTTTTTCTTAGACATTTTTGTTGTGCATTAGATCACTATCATCTTCTTTTCTACGGGACACAGTGATTGCCATTTGTGTCAAAGTTATATACATTATGTTTTGAGAGGGTTCAAGTCACTCAACCAATAATACACGTCTTTTTTTCTAAGTCTATGTTTGATGCATGTATACACATGTAGGGGTAGTTGATGCCCAATAGGGACCAATACAAGTTTCTCATTTCTCTGGCCGGTAGGGAGGTACGTACCCATATGCGAGGATGGATTGGAGATCATGTAAAAGCATTTAATTTACAATAAAGGAACCACCAAATGAGAAAAGTAATATTATCATTATGTTTTGATCAATATATTTGCATATTTTTATGCTTTATTTAATGCACATGTAATTTATTGTAATATTTTGTTTCAATTATATTACCATTATTATCTATTTTTTTGTAGATATTGGAACATATGTTTGTGATGAGCCTCCCCAATATGAGGATGAGGTGATGGAGGAGGAAGAGGAGGACAAACCTCCAATAGTATAGACACCACACATGCAACACATGATAGAGATGAGAGTTCGACTAGAGGTGGCAGGACAACTATTTTGTGTCATGGATAGTCATGGAGTGGTTCCCGCACCCGTTAGTGACATAATATGGGTACACACGTTAGTGAAATATTATAGGTGCATGGTATATCTACTATATGAAGGTATTTTCCTCATGACATGATGATGTTAATGCATCATATTGTTGGTGTTTTCAACCTCATCGTGACTTTGAGGGGTGATAATCATGATCCCACTACATCTAGCTCATAAACAAATCCATGCACATCATCTACTCCACCACATGGTCCTCCTCCTCTTCTCAATTCTCTTCTAAAAGAGTTGGATGCACCATCTACCGATCCTATTGTTTCCCCTCCACACATGTTTGAACCTACATCCATGTCTGATCCTCCTCCTCCCCCTCCTGCTGCTTCTCCTCCACATGTTTCACCATATTTTATTGATCCTCCCCCTCCTCCTCCACTTGTGTCAACATCCACCGATCATTTTATTTCTCCTAGTCCACATATTTTATCATCCACCGATCCCCCTCCTCCTCCCTTTACTCCACATGTTTCACAAGATTTTGATGCTTTGGACACTATCTTTACATTGCGTATTGATGCATATATTCATGATATTGATAGGGAGACATTTGATAGTGCACTTTTCCTGAAATTTATATCTAAGATAGTTGTTCTTGATAGAGTCTCTAGCATTAGTAAAAGAGATACTGATGCATGTGACTCTCATGGTGGAACTAGCTAGTAGTGGTACGGATTTCCATTTATTTTAATTGTTTTATGTTTGACTTCAGATCTATATATGACATGTATATAGCATATTTTCTTGAGATGTATGTTTGACATGTATATCCATATGTATATGGCTCATGTATATTATGTTTTTCATATAATGTTGTGGTTATTGTTGTTGTTTGGTTTATAAAAATGTATTATGACTATGTTAATGATGAACATTGTTAATGATTTCTATGTTTTTATGTGAAATTCAATATGTATCACTCATTTAAATTTATAGTTTCCATTTAATGTTTAAATGTTCTCCAAGGTGAATTGTTTATTCTCCAACAAGATACAATATGTTGATTAAACGTATTTAGAAACAAAAATACTTAAATATGGTGAGTGAAATGATTCTAATTTGAATATATATGTATTTTTCATATATTATAAAAATAAAATTATAACATAACTATTCACTAATAATAATGATGATGATGTAATAGTAATGCTATTTTTTGAATTTTTCTTATTCAAATATTAGAAAATAAGGTTATAATATAGTTGTTTACTAAAATCACAGTTATTTTATTCTATTAATATTTATTTTTTCCAAATATTTTATTAACTTATATTATCCAACTATTATAATATATGATATTTTTTCAATTAAATTTAAAATACTGTATATAGAGAATAATAATACATTTTGATCAATACACTTTCGATGAAATGGTTTCATAATTTTTACTGTAATACAAAATTTATGAATTTTCTATTCAAAATAATACCACCCAACATTTACTAATCATTATTCTAAGAATTAGTAAAATTGAGAAAGATTTCTATACTTTTAGATAAGTATGGATCATTAAAACAATTCTTGATTCTGACTAGGCTCTAGAAAAATACTCTTTTAGAATTTCCATGTTCTTCCTATATTGACACTTATTTCAAGGATAATGTGAAAAGAATGATTAATATAAGTCTATATGATTATAAAACTAAAGGATAGAGTGGAGTAGGTGAAGACCGTGATAGTTGCACTAGTTAAGGTGGGAAATTCCATCAAAGTTGGTAATGCCAACAACACAAGTGCAGATGTCACACAAAATTATTTTGTTGGAATTGTCCTTAGAGGTTCCATCAAAGTAAGTATATATTTATTTGAATTTTGATTTTTAAAACAATAAATTTTTTTAGCTTTGAATACTTTTAAACATCACTACATTTTGTTAAATAAAATATAATTTAAAATAAATCTTCACTATTTTATGTTACCAACTTAGTGATATATCAATTAATGCTTAGCAATTAAAAGGTTAACATAAACATATTTCAATAAAATACAACATAAATTTTCTATTATAAACAATAAATATGACAATAAAAATATGTCAAGACCACATCTTATTCTTCTAGTATTTAATGTATTTTCAATATGGTGGTTGGAAATCGTTGTTAAATTTTCATATGCAACATAATTATAAATTGAAAATAAAAAGTGTCCATCCTAGATACCCATAATAAAATGACACATCCACAATATAAGTGTCCAAACAAATCATTTACAAATCAGTCTTCATTGCCATCACCTTGATTATCTTCCTTCATTGGCATTGTAACATTTATGTTCTCAAAAAGATGTTTTGATCTTGAATCATGTCTCAGTATGAATCACCAATCCCCATCCAACAAATCTGGGTAAAAAAACACTTTCTTGCAATGTTTTTTGAAAACATAAGGTTCTTTACTTTCAATCCACATGTTTTAGAGTTAATACATATTATCCCACTATCATGATATTCCTTTGCATTTCTCCATTCGAAGATATCCCACCACTTGCAACAAAAAATAACACATTGAAATGATCGGAAGTGCACTTGCATGCTATCATGTATATTTCCAATGTAACCTATCTTCCCCTCTATTAGGTTTTCATAACAATGGATAGCATGAATAGATTATCCAAAATCGACCTCCACTCCTCAATTTTGTGTGATGTGTCCATCATTAGCATACTCACTAAGAAAATGATGTTCATATGCCAACATACATGGGAACAAATGCACATGTAAAAATGCGAAGAAAAGACAATGTCATATGTCTAATAACCAAAGCATTAATAAAAATATAATACATGTTACAATTAAAATGTGCAATATTATAAATATAAATTGGCACTCAGAGAGGTTATTATACAGTTGTTGCACCTGATCCCTATTTTTGGTGCATCTATATCTTCTTCACATGGGTTACAATTGGACACCACATATTTCTATTATATTTGGGCAGCCACCCAATTGTTGGGACATATTTTTGACATATTTTCTTTTAAATGATTAGGATAAGGCATGCTTCTACCATTCAACCATATGAATGATTTCATTTAATTGTCATGTTTACTTCTTTTCTATTCATACAATGCGACCCATGGTCATGTTTTCTTTGTGTTCTAAAGAATGAATTTATTGATGACATCCATTTATAAATTCATTCATGTATACAAAAAATCAAAATGAATGACATGCGATAAAATATATATTATCAACTTAAATAATGAATTTATTGATGTCATCAAAATTTATAAATTCACCTGATGTATAAAATAATTTGAAACAATAACATGGCATGAAATATATATATTATCAACTTTGATGTAAATAATTTCTCTGTACTAAATTGACAAAATATAACTGACTCACTCTTTATGAAGCACCTTTTTCCATTCGTTTGGAGTAGCAACCCTTACCCTTTCTCATCATATTGATGGTTCTCCAAAACGATTGTCCCTACTGTGTCATTAATTTTTTTGATGTACTCACTGCAATAATAGAATGACTCATATACTATGTACCCCTCTATCATAGAGCCCTCTAGTTTTTCCCTTTGTCAAACAAACCCCTTCAATTTTTTCTTGTACCTCTCTATGAAGAACATCCAACAATATGATATCACCCAAGATAATTGAATCTCATTAGGTAGGTTATTTAGAATATGGACTTGCAAGTCCATAAAACTTGTTGGGAGTTCCTTCTCAAACATACAAACAATCTTAACTGTCTCTTGATGGCACTATAAAATGCCAGGCATATGAATCTCCCTTGATATAATCCGAAGTAAAAATTAAGATAATTTTGATACGTCAGGGCGCAGTATAACACACCTGACCCCCAAACTCTCATAGGATGGTGGGATGTTCAATCTTCTTCTCCTTTTCAATAGGCAAGTACTCATATTTAATTTTTCTTTTGATTTTTTGGTTCATCAATTATTTAAGTGAAGACTTATCTTATCGCAACTTTTACTATGATAAACTAATACCTATTCAATCCTCAAATTACCAGTGGATTTATCCTAGGGGATCACTACAGGGAATTGGAACATGTACCTCTTCAATCAGATGGTTACAGTTACTTCTATCCACAAACTGACAATATGTAACAATTTAGGTTCCTTCTCATCCAACATTGACATCTTATATGACAAGTTCACTCTCAAGGATCTCCCCCATGGATCCAAAATTTCTAGGAATTAAAGACCAATGGCCTCGATTCCTTCACTTCTTCAATGCAACACCCCATATTTTGACCCTAGAAAGTTAGAACTTTGATTTTTATCATGTTAGTAACTCATTTCTTAGCAACTGTTTGGACTTAGTTAGACTGATCTGGACATTTGAGATGTGTATATATCGAACTAGTTATGTGTTGCATAATGTTATTTTTATTTTTATATGTTCATAATGATGATAGTTATAAGAATCGATCAAACATGCAAATTTAAATATGGAAATTTGGTGCATGGATATCAATTCAAGTTATGTTGTGAATGCATAACAGATGGAAGGCATGATAAAAAGAAACATACATTTTCTAATTGAACTTCAATACACATATGAATTATTATATGGAATTATGATGTATATGCATGGATATGAGTTATCGGTGAACTAACCTACAAGTTGATGAGTTATGTGATAGCCAAATGACTATAGTCCTGAGGTAACTTAGATGTCATAGACATCAAGAAGATAGCATATGATACAAGTTGTACTTATTAATTAATTTATGTTTAGAAATATTGCTATGATCCATGGCAAGTGAGGTTTTGACATGACACACAACTTGTCCAGAGTGGTTTTTTTATGATGTGACTCTAAGAACAATATTTGTACAATATGTCTTGATGTAGGGTGTTGACCCTATATCTATAAGGAGGGGTGGAGGTATTCCCTACCATTTATCCTTTGAAACCTAGAGTCGTGCGAGGGCTATGTGAAGTCACGCTCCCCTAGACATGTGATGGTGACTGCTAGCTGCTTGCTAGGGAAGTTTGGTTGAGATGTATGACACTTCCACTTACAAGTTCTATCTGGAGTTAGGTCAATATAGTTGACTCTCTAGCTTAGTTCAACAAAAGAAAGGATAGGATGGAATATGGAAGTAGGTTAGGAAGGAAGGATGATTCAAACTTAGTTGATAATACTAACTGGGGATTAGAGATGCCACTATTGTTTACTCACTTGGTTCCTACCATGTTTAAAACTCTCCTTCGATTTCCTATTGATACTTTAAATGTGATAATGAGTTATTGATGAATTGGTGTAATTTTGTTCGTTAAGATTATTAAATGATGCATTACTTGATATAATGTCCTACATCTCTTGGTCTGATCATATATGAACTATGAATTAGAGGTAGTTGTTGTTTATCATTAGTACATGCATGAGATATGTGTTTGCTAGTTGCATGAGATATCTGTTTTCTAGCTATGCACACATATGCTACACATGTACACTAGTGTAGCTATTTTGTATATATTCACAGATACACATATACAAAACCCATTTAGCTTAGTGTATCTATTTTGTATATATACACATGTACACTAGATATCTCATAGCTAGAAAACATGTATGTGTGTGTAGCTAGCAGACATATATCTCATGCATGTACTAAAGATAAACAACCACTACCTCTAATGCATAGTTCATATATGATCACAACAAGACATGTAGGATATGTGTGCATAGCTAGAAAAGAGATATCATAAATTTGTATACATTCACAACAAAACTAGGCTAAGGGGACAATGATTACATTGTATTTATTTTTTTTCTAAATGAAAACAAACTATAAAATGATAAATTTCAGATTTATGAATTATAGAAATTTGAAAGACAAATGAAATTTGGAAATAAATTTAGGGTCTATGAACAACAAATCTAGAAAATAAATGAGTTATATTTTAACTATATGAATAATGAAGTGTTCCTAAACAAACAAAGAGAGTATAATATGTTAACTTGGAGAAGAATGGGTTTATTTGAAAGTGTTAGAAAGCATAGTAACCCCCCTTTAGAAAATTTCTCTCAGCATAAAACAGAGCTTGAACGTATAAAAAAATTGACCGAGGAGTGTTGGGAGGTATTTAGGATAACGAGGAACAGTGATTAAGCCTTCCTTCAAACAAACATGGTATTTTTGTCCAAATGTCCAAACCAGTGTGGCCCACTGAAATGATGGTAAAATACCTTTGTCAATAGCTTTATCTTCTTAGTAGTGGAAGCATGCACCACAAAGAAACGATTTCTCTTCAATATAATTCCAATATGGCCAATTACTAGAAATATATGGAATATCACTCCTCAACATGTTATGTTGGCGGTTTATAGAGAAATGGAAACCCATTTGGAGTGAGATGATATCTAATATACATAGGAGTACAAAACTAGTAAGCCTCCAAATTCAAAATACAGATAGGAATAGGAATGGCCAGAAAAAAATCAGTTCATACATATCTTAGTGAAAAATATATGGATAACGCACTCTTAAACACCACCAACAAAGATATGCATTGGAACCTTGGTAGTCTTGTTGTCTCTATCGAAAAGCATAAACAATGGATATATTAAATGGATATAATATAGGAA
>JZKD02S2260158.1:414088-429301 GCA_000966675.3 Picea glauca
CGGTATGCTTTGTCTAATTAATTCAGTCGAATAGGATGCATGATGGTCTACGCTGGTATCAAATATTGGTGATATATGTATTGCATGCTAATTCTATGCGATTGTGAAAAATCTGATACCAATGGAATCTTTGTCGCTTGAATGTATATAGATCGATGGTATATGTGAATTCTCTAATAACACTGCCAATGTAATAAAAGATGGGTTCGAAAATGTTTTCTTCCTTGTGGATTTTTGTCTGTAAATCACTGCTGCTTCACCTTATGCATTGGCCGTCCTTTGTTGGGTGTATGATTGTCATTTTATTGGAAGTGTCTGGCAGTTCGTCGGGACCCTTCGTTCTTCCCTCATCTTGAGCAGCTACTTTCGTGTACATTCTGATTTCCGGCGCGTCCTTACTTTCATCTTGAGTGGGCATATTTATTTTCAACGTTTTATTGGTGTGCGTGGGCGTTTTATTTTTTCTTGATATGCAGAGGCATTATTCATTTCAGTGCTTGGTGGGTGAGGGCATTGTTTATTTTAGGGTTTTGTATGTGTGGGGCATTAATTAAATTTGGCTTTTCGTTGCCCTACGTTTTAAATTGTTTTCATGGTCAGCATTTCAATGGGGAATGCCAATCCAGTTGCAACTGAAAGCCTTCCAACTTCCATTTCCCTTCGTTTTAATGGTTGGAGCCTGGGGTGTAACGGTTGAAGCAACTGAATTGCATGCTGCATGCAACCGGAAACCTTATTCATCTCTTTTATTGGATGGGATCTGCGTGCGAACGGTGAATGCAAAATCGAATTATCATTGATTGCAGACGATTCCCTTTGCAGTTCATGTTTTTCCTTGTTGTCTGGCCTGCGCCTTATTTGATTTGTGTTTATTACTGCTGGGCGTCCCCTTGACCTGGGCATTTTTATTTTATGGTAAATGCTGCGTTCAACGTTTTGGTCTGCGGTTTTTTTTCTTCTTTTATTGTTGCATGTTGATTTCGGTCTGCTTGTGGTCCGCGATTAATTCTCTCTGCATGTGGATATAAACCCTCAGCGATTGGGCTCGTTTTATGCCTTGACATTTGCCACGATGCCTTTTCAGCGTAATTGTGGGGTGAACGAGACTACTGTTATGCAATCACAAGAGTCTTTAACTGATAGATGTGTTTAAGGGTAGTATTTAACTGATAGATGTGTTAAGGGTATGACGGTTTCGTTTATTTATATTTCAATTCGAGGAAATTTGTTATTAATTTTTAGGCACCGGAAACCAATTTTCAATGGTAATATTTATCATTTAACCATAAATTAATTGGTGGCGAGGTCTAAATTATGATGATAGTTAAAAAAAAAATCCGCCTGAAACCTTACTTTGATGCTGCCTTGATAATCGATTTAAATCTGCGCTTTTGTGAGCGTGACAGCGCATCACCAGAACGTTGCATGCCGACTGGTATCGTTTTATAACCCCGCATCCTGAATGTCTCGGGTATATCGAGAGTCACAGTTGTCTGATTGTTGAGTTACTAGTTGCCGATTTTACCTTGCACGAATGTCACTATGAAGCTATGTGCCATTGTGACAAGTTTCCTGTCGCATACGGGTGGGTAGTTTTAAATTTTCAATTTCCATGCTAGACTTGGACTCGGAATTTCACCCAGGTGGCATTTCTAAATATTAATGAACTCTCGTTGACTCTCAGTAATAGATTTAGGGCATAGATCAATAACTAAGTGCACTTTAATTGCACATTCGTATGCTCAACTGATAGTCAATTGTATGGATGAATCCATTACTGGGCGTATTTGGGAGTTGTTATCCACTTCTTGTAACTTCCTGTTTCTTTTACACCATTCCAAAAGATTTTAAATAAAAATAACATATTAATAGTATCGATGTTTTACTTACTTCCCCTTAACCAATCTGAGTTGGGATTAAGCGTAAATATTAATATTGTGCTTTATAAATCTAAGTTACCTGTATGGATAGATTTACTCAAGAGATTATTTCACTTGAGTGTACACATATATATATCAACTGTTACATGATACTTATTTATCCACTCGAATGCCATCCTTTGAATTTAAAAAGAATATAAGCCCTCGGATCAGATGACAGGTAAATTGAATGATTTACATAAACGCTTATAAATTTTATTAGATTTGGGTGGGAATGGATGACTAGATTTACAATTTAAGTTAAAAGAAAAGTACAATATTTTTAAATTTAATAATGTATACAATTTTGACTTACGTTCCAATGAGTTATAAGGTAAGTTATTCTATGATAAAATTTTAAGGATAAAAGTCATATCGAGATTCTAGTAATTAGAATCTATGGATTAAAAGGTGATACCAATTGTATTAATTTCATCATGATAGTTGATTGTGAATCTCTTTCCTCTTGTTTTGTGTAKAATACAACATTATTAATGAATACCCTTACTTCGTAAATAATTGAAAGTACTTGTGTTTGTTGGAACCTTAGTCAAACATAGCGAAGTTTAGGAAGTGGTTATTGATCAAGAATGGTATGATGAGTTTCATGATTAATTAAATAGCATATAAATTTTAGTACTATTAGGTTAGAGGAATTAATGAATAGAGTCTCTACTTCTTACTAAGTAGAACTTATTGATTCTTTAAATAATAGTTAATTATATTCCTTGCTCTTTTACACTTGAGTAATTGTTACATGATTGACACTTTTGCTATCTTTCTGTAATGTGATTGATATACTAGTAACATTAATTTTGTATTGATTATTACTTGTGGTGATATAGTTGAGAATAGAATGTAAATTATTGATGTATGATTTTACCGCATTTCACTTGTTCTAACTGATGTTTAAAAAAAAAGAAAAAAAAAAAAAAATTACCATTGTACTTAGTTACTTACTTGATCGTCTTAACAAAGGGAGTGTTACAGTTTCACCATGGGGAGCACCAATCCTCTTTGCGAAAAACAAGGATGGAACTCTAAGATTATTTATCGATTATAGAAAATTAAACAAAATGACAATTAAGAGAAAGTACCCCTTATCATGGATAAATGATCTATTCGATCAAGTAGGTGGGGCAAAGATTTGATGAAAATTGGATTTATGATATGGTTATCACCAGGTTAGGATAAAATATGAGGACATAAGTAAAACAATCTTCTGAATGAAATATGGACATTACGAATTTTTTTTTATACCTATTGGACTCACAAATGCACCAACCATGTTTATGTGTTTAATGAACAGTATTTTCAGTCAGTACTTGGATAAGTTCTTGTTACTATTTATTGACGACATTGTAGTATATTCTAAAATAGAAGAAGAAAATGAAGAGCACATATCTAAATTCTAAATTCAAACTCTAAGGAAGCCCAAAGTATGTTCTAAATTCGATAAGTGTGACTTTTATCAGAAGGAAATACAGTACCTAGGACATATAATATTTGCAGAAGGCATCGCAGTCAATCCTAAGAAAATAAGCGCCATTGTGGAATGGTCGATTCCTAAGGACATAGCGGATATCCGATCGTTCATGGGGATCATCAGATATTACCACAGATTTATAGAGGGATTTTCCAAAATTGCATACCCTATAACATTGTTACAAAAGAAGGGAACCAATTTTAATTGGTCATAGAAATACCAAGATAGTTTCAATAAGTTAAAAGAATTGTTAATGACCACACCCATTTTAAAGGTAGCAGATCTAGACAATGAATTCATCGTCTGTGTAGATGCGAGTAAAGAAGGACTAGGTGGTGTCCTAACTCAAGATGGACACATTATTTGTTATGAGTCCGGAACGCTAAAGGAATATGAACGAAACTATGTCACTCATGACTTAGAGTTGGAAGTTGTAATACACGCCTTAAAATTTTCATGACGCTATATCATGGGCATAAAATTTCTATTATTGACGAATAACAGCAGTGTGGAATTTTTGTTTAGCCATCCGGACCTTAAATCCAAGCAAGAAACATGGCTAGCCTTCTTGAGCGAATTTGACTTTGAGGTAAAACATATCAAGGGTAAGGAAAACAAGGTAGCCGATGCTTTAAGTAGAAGAATGCATGGGTTGTTCGAAATAAACATCAGCAGGGAAGAAAACGAACTTGAGAAGAGGATAAAGGTTGCAGGTAATAACAACGAAAATTACACTATGACAGTGGAAAAATTACAAAACACTATAGAAAATTCAGAAAAAACATATTTGAGTTTGGACAAGAATGGTTTACTACGATTTAAAAACAGGATATACATACCAGATTCGATAGAGTTAAAGTCAACATTTTTGGATGAAGTGCAGAAGAAACCATATTCTGGTCATCTAGGATACCAAAAAACGATAACAACACTAAGAAAGTTATTTTATTGGCCTAATATGAAGGGCGAAACAACATAATACTTAGCTAAGTGTCAATATTGTCAGCAGGTAAAATCTGAACACCAGCATCCAACCAACCTGTTGCAACCCTTACCAGTGTCGAAATGTAAATGAGAGACTATATCACTAGACTTTATTACAGGTTTGCCTAGAACTAAAAAACATAATGATTCAATTATGGTGGTAATCGATAAACTTAGTAAGTATGCACACTTTATTCCTGTAAAGTATACTTTTAAAGATATTAACATCACTGAAATATTCATGAAAGAAATTTTTAGACTCCACGGTATTCCTAAAATGGTGATTTCGGATAGAGACATCAAATTTACATCTGCTTTTTGGAAAGAATTATTTGTAGGGTTAAATACTAACTTGAATTTCATCATGAGTTATCATCCACAAATGGATGGGCGGACTGCATGGCCACACTCCTTGGAGCATGTCTGTTGTCACGGGATCTTCTTCTTCTTTCACGGCCCGAAGAAATCAAAGGTTCTTCTAATTCCCTGTCGGGAATCTCTCTTACCCACAACAAATATCGCAAGTGATCTCCCTTAGCGATCAGGAAATGAAAACTCGCAGCTTCACAAGTTCACTATGAATTTCTGGGCTCTCGAATCCCTGAGACCCAATGGCTCAGTCAACGCTGACCTGTACCCGTATCTATCGGGACTTCTGCTCTATTGCAATTTCGTAACTCGCGATGTCATGTACTTTGAATTTTTGACTCCCGATACTCGATGCGCTGAACCTACGATGCGGACGTGCGGATCAACCTTTCCACACCCGTCACTTCAATCAGAATTTCAAAATTCACGGGATCGCGAATCCGGATGTCGTTGAACTCGGGATTTTCCTTTTCCCGATCCCCGATACTATGCCACCTGTCCTCCACTAACCTTGACTGTGGCCCACACGACCCTCCGTCGGGATATCCTGGATCGCGATTCCAATGTGCAAGAGTTTCTTACCTTTGAAAACCCTGATTCTCTGAATGCTGACTCCTCAGGATCTTCTGGCATGCATCCTCACTGATGGATAGTTCTGGACTTGTCAGGATATCGCATCTCACGATATCGTAATTCTTGTTGTGAACTTTTGGAACTTCACCTTGCGAGTCTCCCATACACGATTCTACGTGTAGATCCGACGGCTCTTGTGGCATGGATCAATGACTCTTCCCCTCCTGAGATTAGAACCCCTTCAACACTTACACTTTAACCTCCTCGCACCTCCGTGAGATCCAACGACCCATGGAACTTCGCAAAACCTCCTCAAAGGATTCCATCCGTCCGTTATCCCTTATGAAATCCATGAAATGAAGAAGTGTATCCCCACGAGACTCGTTCACCCACTCGCCAACCTGTGACATTTTTCACATAATTTCCACGGCAACTTCCCTGTGCTTATCCTTCAGTTGATTAAAAAGCCTATTCCTCCTGCGCTTTTCCACAACTTCAGTCTTCAAGAATAAACCTTGCACGCACTCCTTGCGGCAAATCTTCAACAACGTTTAAGTGTTGAAGGCACTCGACCCTGTGCACACCTGCAGCACCAGTCTTCCGATACTTTGCTTAGAATCACAACTCTGAGACTTAGCTTGGCATGCGCACCCCTTGCATGGCACTGTTCCTAACTGGACCTTCGAAGAAATGAGAAAAAAAGTTGTCTCTAATTGAACCCTTCTGTCAACGCACTCCTTGCGGACAACTCAACTGCACTCCTTGCAGGAATTCTCTGGTTCAAAATAGAGAAACAATTGAAACTAATTCCTCCTTCCCTTCTGACTTCAATTCAACCATGAAATCACATACACGGCATATAAAAGCAAAGGTGTAACAGGAAATGAACATTCATGAGCATAACATCCATACACAGAGAAAATAACACGAACCATGAATTTGAATCAAGATTTCTCCTATTAATTCAAATGTTTGTACATGGGTGTTCTTCACACAGTTCTCTGCTTGCTCTTCTTCTGAATGCTCTAGCTAATGTTATAATGATACAATGAGGGTGTCTATATCCGTTTTCCCTCTTGGACTCTAAAACTATCAAATCTAGAATTAAATTCCTATCTAACTGCATTAACTCTATTAAATGCCGACTATCTACTAAGGATGAGAGATATCCGCTCAAGGTCCATTACAATGTACAAGTGCACCACCTCTTAAATGAATCATTTAAGATTTTACACAACAGTCCCAAGGAATTTTCAAAATTTGTGTTGGCTTGTCCAGCTGTCTTTCGCTCCCGTGTTGGCTCACTTGATGAGTTGGCGATGCTCTTGAATCATACTCCTTGGCTTGAAAAATTTCATGGGCTCCTGTCCATGAGCTCCTGCACGGTTTGTCCATGCTTCTGTATTTCTACTTCAGTCTCCCAGCTGGCGTCTTCCACTGGGTGACCTTTCCACTTGACCAGATACTCGAAGTATTCCTTCCTTTTGGTCTTTCTACCCACTCTCTTGTCCAGTATGCACTCCATCTGTGGCTTCTCTACAACTGGAAATTATTTCACCCACTGGATCACTGGTTCCTCAGTTCCAGTCTCTAATTCTCCAGCCCTATATGGGTATAAATCTGCAATATTAAATATCAGAGATATTCTGATGCCCTCTGACAACTCAATCGCATAAGCATTCTCTCTGAATTTTCTCAAGACCTTGCATGGCCCGATTTTCTTCATTTTCAATTTATGGTATGTTCCCCTTGGGAACCTTTCCTTCCTCAAATGTGCCAAAAATAGATCACCAACTTCAAAATGAAGTTGTTTTCGATGTTGATCTACTCTGTGCTTATATTCTTGGTTTCATTTTAGCAACCGCTCCTTCACCCTGCTGTGAAGTTCCTTCATCACTTCAGTGAATTATTCTGCACTAGCGCTGCTAGTAGCAGTTTGTTATGAATTCCTCAGTTTAGAAACGCCCCTCAGTTGTATCCCATAGACAACCTGAAATGGAATTCTCCCTGTGCTCCGATTCATTGAATCATTGTATGCAAACTCTGCATGTGCCAATATGCTATCCCAGCTGGTATGTTGCTCTGTCACCAAGCTTCTCAGCAAGTCTCCCAGACTTCTGTTCACCACCTCTATTTGCCCATCCATCTGAGGATGATAAGAATAACTAAACACCAAGTTAGTTCCTATCTTCTTCCATAAGGTCCTCCAAAAATGCCCTATGAATTTTGTGTCTCTATCCGAAACTATACTTTTCAGAAATCCATGAAGTCGAATGAACTCTTTGAAAAATAGATTTGTGATCTGAGTCGCATCGCTAGTTTTCTGGCATGGAATGAAGTGTTCCATCTTAGATAACCTTTCCATGACCACAAAGATTGAATCAACACCTCTTTGTGTCCTCGGAAACCCCAATACAAAATCCATGCTAATCGCCTCCCATGGCCTCTATGGTATGGGAAATGGCTGATAAAAACCTGTATTATGCTTTCTCCCCTTCAAATGCTGGAAAATCCGACATCTGTCAATGAACCTCTTGACATCTGCTTGCATTCCTGGCCAAAAATATGACTCATTCAGCTTCGCGAATGTTTTATCATGGCCAAAATGTCCTGCCAGTCCACCACTGTGCTTCTCCTTTAAAAAGTTCTCCCTCATTGAGCATTTCGGAATACACAGTTGATTGCCTCTGAATAGAAATCCCTCCTGGATCATATAATCTATCCAAGGGCTTCTATCTCTGAGAACTAGATTCTCAACTGCTTCATACGCCTCTCCAAAATCTGCATCACCTGCGTACATGTCCCTGAGATTTTCAAAACCCAATGTTTTGACTCGGAACTCTTGCAACAACAAACACTTCCTGCTCAAAGCATCAGCCACTTTGTTAGTAGTACCTAAAATGTGCTTAATCACAAATGTGAAATTCTGCATATACTCTACCCATTTTTCATGCTTCTGATTCAACTTCTCCTATTGAGTCATAAACTATAATGCACGATTGTCACTATACAAAACAAATTCTTTTGGGATCAAGTAATGCCTCCACTTCTTCAATGCCTGTATGATAGCATAAAATTCCTTATCATACGTGGAGTACTTCAGTTTTGCCTCATCCAGCTTCTCGCTGAAATATGCAACTGGTTTGTCTTCCTGACTCAAGACTGCCCCTATGGAAAATCCACTTGCATCACATTTCACCTGAAATGTCTTCTGGAAATATGACAACACCAAAACCGGTTGTTCCATGATCTTTCACTTCAATAGATTGAATCTCTTTTTAGCCTCTGTTGTCTAGTGAAAAGACTTATGCCACTTCTTCACTGTATCCATCATTGTTGCACTAATCCCACTGAAATTCCTAATGAACTTTCAGTAGAAGCTAGCCAAACCATGAAAACTTCTCACCTTGAATACATTCCTCGGTGATGGCCAATTCTTGATCACTTCCACCTTATCCGGATCCATCCTTAATTCATTCATCGAAATAACAAATCCCAAGTAATTGAGCTCTGTCTTCATAAATGAGGATTTCTTCATATTGATCAATAGCTTCTCCTGTTGTAGCTTCCTCATCACTGTAGCCAAATGCTTCAGATGTTCATCTTTCATCTTACTAAAAATCAATATGTCATCCAGATATACAACGACAAACTTTCCAATGAATTCCCTCAGGACTTCATTCATCAACCTCATAAAGGTACTTGGCACATTCGTCAAGCCAAACAACATGACTAGCCATTCATACAAACCTTCGTTTGTCTTGAACATTGTCTTCCACTCATCACCTTCTCTCATGTGAATCTGGTGATATCCTCTTTTCAAATCAATCTTTGAAAAGTATTTTTCTTCGCTCAAGCAATCCATCAGATCATCCATTCTTGGAAATGGAAATCTGTACCTGATGGTTATTTTGTTGATCGCTCTCGAGTCGGTACACATTCTCCAACCTCCATCCTTCTTTGGACTGAGTATTGTTGGAACAACACATGGGCTTAAGCTTTCTCTGACTAATCCTTTGTCCAATAACTCCTGGACCTTCCTCTTGACCTCCTCATTTTCTTGCGGCATCAACCTGTACGCGGATTTATTTGGAAAATTGGCTCCTGGTATGAGGTCTATGTGATAAATCACACTCCTCATCGGTGGCAATGAATGAGGTAATTTGTCCACTATGATGTCAGCGAACTCTTCCAGCAGTTCCTGAACCTCAACTGGAAAATCATCCACCCTTGTGCTAGTCAGAACAATTCTCGGCTTCCTGACCACAAGGAATTATGGATCTTCTTTCTTCTCCATCTCTGTAAGAAGCTCCTTCCCACTCATGAGAAGTACTGTGTTGCTTACCTCCATATTCACCTCCTTATCTTTTATTGGAAGCAACCTATGGGTTCTCCCATTTTTCTCCAGGGTATATGTGTTCATTCTCCCATCATGAATCACATTTCTGTCATATTTCCATGGTCTACCCAACAATAAATGACATACATCCATAGGAATGACATCACAGAGTACTTTATCATTATACCCTCCTATTTTAAATTCAACCAAGCATTGTTTAGTAACAGTTACCCGGTGTCCTCTTTGTAGTCATGAAACTTTGTATGGACTCGGGTGATCAGTTGTCTCTAGATCCATATTTTCCACCATCTCGTTTGAAATGAGATTATCCATGCTACCACTATCCACAATAACCTTGCATACCCTATCCTTGGTCTTGCAAGCTGTTCTGAAAATTCTGGTCCTTTGGACTGAACTTTCCACTTCCTTCTCGAGTGTCAAAAGGACTTTACGCATCATAAGAGATCTTCCATCTTTTGCGCCTTCGGCCTCGACATCTCGCCGCTATGCCTCGGTGATGTGAGCTTCTCCAATGTCCTTCTTCTTCTCTGGACACTCAAATGACCTTTGCCCATTCTTCCCACATGTGAAGCATGTGATTACTCCACCTCGGCCTCTTCCTCTACCTCTGGTACGAGGAAAAGTGTTTGCGTCAGCATAATATCCTCTCTGCTCTGTATGCGGCCCTCTCTATTCAACATATGGCCCTCTCTGTGAGGTCCCACCTCTTTCAACTTTACCCTGAGGTTTCTTCCATTCCTCCTTGGGCTTCTGGTACTTGTCCTGGGAAACCAACTTGCCTTTGGGCCGACTCCTGCCTCGGCCTCGCTGACCTTGCTTATGACTCAACTTCTCTTCTGCTTTCAAAGCCATCTAATAGGCATCCTCCACAGTTCGGATGGTTACCATGCTTAATTCATCATGAATGTCGTATATCAGACCATTCAGATATCTAGCAACCTTCTTATCATCCCTCTCTTGATGACCTGCTCTGATGTTCAGTCGATAGAATTCTTCAGTGTATTCTTTCACTGTCATCAACTTTTGTCTCAGGTTTTGCATCCTCCTAAACAGAGTGATTTGATAGTCCCTTGGGATGAGCTTTGCCTTCATCTTCGCAATCATTCGATCCCAACTCTTGATCTTCTGCTTACCCTTGCAGCATCTATCTGCTTGTAGCTCGTCCCACCACAATGTTGCATGTCCTTTCAGATGTGTGACAACATGCCTGACTTTCTTATCCTCTTCAATATATTCATAATCAAAGTAGGTTTCAAGAGCTCTAATCTAGTCTAGTAGCTCTTCTGCATCCATATTTCCCTTGTAAACTGTAATGTCCATCTTTTCCTTCGCACCCATCCATGCAATAGCTTTAATCAATCGCTCAGTTGATGCATATTCGACTGCAACTTCCCCTTCACATTTAGTCTTGACTTCATCCTCGGAATCACTAAGATCCCCTGCACTAGTTGTGCGTCTTTGTGTTGTCTCCATCTCCTCGAGTCTTACTCTGAGATCATGCATCTGTCTCTCCATTTTTGGATTTCCTACCAGCTTGCCTCTTCTCCGCACCTCCCTATCCTCTGGATCAGGTGATTTTCTCTCTCTTCTGGGTGGCATGGAAAATTCTCTTCTCTGCTACAGAAACAAAGAGTATTCCTTAGCTCTGATACCACACCTGACGCAACTGCACTCCTTGAAGCACGTCCGCTCTCATAGGATCTTCTTCTTCTTTCACAGCCCGAAGAACTCAAAGGTTCTTCTAATTCCCTGTCAGGAATATCTCTTACCCACAACAACTCTTCCAAGTGATCTCCCTTAGTGATCTCAATTTATGGGCTCTCGAATCCCCGAGACCTGATGGCTTAGTCAACGCTGACCTCTACCTGTATCTGTCAGGACTTCTACTCTATCGCGATTTCACAACTCCCAATGTCATGTACTTTGAATTTCCGACTCCCGATACCAGATGCACCGAACCTCCGATGTGCACATGCGGATCAACCTTTCCACACCCGTCACTTCAATCGGAATTTCAGAATTCGGGGGATCGCGAATCCAGATGTCGTTGAAATCGGGACTTTCCTTTTCCCAATCCCCAATACTATGCCACCTATCCTCCACTAACCTTGACTGTGGCCCACATGACCCTCCGTCGAGATATCACGGATCGCGATTCCAATGTGCAAGAGTTTCTTACCTTTGAAAACCCCGATTCTCCAAATGTTGACTCCTTGGGATCTTCTGCCACGCGTCCTCATTGATCGATGGTTCTGGACTTGTCGAGATATCACGTCTCGTAATATCATAATTCTCGTTGTGAACTTTTGGAACTTCACCTTGCGAGTCTCCGATACACGATTCTACGTGTAGATCCGACAACTCCTATGGAATGGATCAACGACTCTGCCCCTCCTGAGCTTAGAACCCCTTCCACACTTACACTGTAACCTCCTTGCACCTCCACGAGATCCAACAGCCCACAGAACTTCATGAAACCTCCTCAAAGGATTTTGTCCGTCCGTTCTCCCTTATGAAATCCACGAAATGAAGAAGTGTCTCTCCACGGGACTCGTTCACCCGCTCGCCAACCTGTGACGTTTTTCTCTGACTTTCCATGGTAGCTTCCCTGTGCTTATCCTTTGGTGGATTCAAAGGAATATTCGTTTTGAGTTTTCCACAGCTTCAGTCTTCAGGAAGAAACCTTGCACGCACTCCTTGCAGTAAATCTTCAACAACGTTTAAGTGTTGAAGGCACTTGACCCTACGCACACCTGCAGCAACAGTCTTCCAATACTCTGCTCATAATCACAACTATGAGACTTAGCTTGGCCTAGGCACCCCTTGCACGACACTGTGCCTAACTGCACCTTCGAAGAAATGAGCACAAAAGTTGTCTCTAATTGAACCCTTCTATCAACGCACTCCTTGCGGACAACTCAACTCCACTCCTTGCAGGAATTCTCTAGTTCAAAATAGAGAAACAATTGAAACTAATTCCTCCTTCCCTTCTAACTTCAATTCAACCATGAAATCACATACACAACATATAAAAGAAAAGGTGTAACAGGAATGAACATTCATGAGCATAACATCAATACACATAGAAAATAACACGAACCATGAATTTGAATCAAGCTTTCTCCTATTAATTCAAATGTATGTACATGGGTGTTCTTCACATAGTTCTCTGCTTGCTCTTCTTCTGAATACTCTATCTAATGTTACAATGATACAATGAGGGTGTCTATATCCATTTTCCCTCTTGGACTCTAAAACTATCAAATCTAGAATTAAATTCCTATCTAACTGCATTAATTCTATTAAATGCCGACTATCTACTAAGGACGAGAGCTATCCTCTCAAGGTCCATTACAATGTACAAGTGTGCCACCTCTTAAATGACTCATTTAAGATTTTGCGCAACAGTCCCAAGGCATTTTCAAAATTTGTGCTGGCTTGTCCAGCTGTCTTCCGCTCCTGCGTTGGCTCGCTTGATGAGTTGGCGATGCTTCTGCATCACTATGCTAGGGAAAAATATTATTGATCTATTGTTATTATGAACACTGAATTCTAAGTGTGAGGCAAGGGAAAGTTGCTAAGATGAAAGGACTGTTGCTGAGGAGGAGTTCTAGAATTCTCCCCCATGGACTCATGGTCAGGCTAGGGGGTGGATGGGACATGTAAATTGGTTGTTTTGTCCTAAGGTTAATAGGAACTTGGTTGTTCCATTTGTTGTTCAGTAACCATTCATATATGTTTACTTACTCCTTATCTGGTTAATTGTTATGCAAACTTTTGATTTATAGTGTGTATTTTTTAATCTATATGTGTTGCATTGTTTGAAATTAAATTGTGCTAGAATGAGGTAACTGGAGGATAATTCTCTACAGTATTAACTATATACCTTAGTATAACCTTCTGTATAATTTGGATGGAAATGAATTTCAAACATGGATAGATTAGAAGAGATATATGTGCCAATTATAAGGTCATTTCAACTACTGTACTAGACTTTCCTACCAGTAGGTGTGTAATGTACCTCAAATTTACCATAAAAAAAAAAAATCTCTGACATAATTCAACTTTGTTTAAGATTAGAATTTAAGAGAAGGTAAGATTCAATTCGATCCATAAAGACATCATTACACGAGTCTAGTTTACTTCAAACAGAAAATTGTCAAAGTAATTAGTTCTACATATTTCATTATGCTTGTGATTGCAAATCTGGATCTTCATGACTGCTAGAACAATAGCTAACTTGAATGTCTACTATGTGCGTGTGTAAAGGCGATATTATCATTTTTACTGTAGGAAATTCGCTTTAAATCTCTATTAACATCTGTACTTATTTCCACCTACAAGTAAGTATATACCCATATCTTTCTCCGTATAATAATTTAGGTACTTGTCATGCCCCGTACACAGTGACCTGTAATATGAACTATTATTATTATAATTCTATCTCGGATGAAGATCCTCCAACGTTCTCTACCAGTCCATACATTACAGTATTTGAGTTATTCCTATCAAAATAATTCCTACTATGTTACTACAGTTTTGTAAAGGAACAGAGGTCAATTGGGTTTTTAGTGATTACAAATACCGAACACATGGAGGACCCTACTCTTTGCCAAAATCCGAAATACGGAACGACTCTGGGCTAGAACTTCAGGGTTTTGGGATTTGGAGTTTCACGAGTACAAGATCCAAACATCAACATACAACATTTCCCAAAATTACGAAAATATGTAGAGCACTCCGAGGTTTCGGGGTTCAGGATTTTGTGAATACAAAATCCAATCATCAACACACAACCACTCCCGAAATTGTGAAAGGTGATCAGTACTTCGAGAATTCAGAGTTCAGGATTTCGCGAGTGCAAGTGCCCCAAACAACAACATACACAAACCTCCAAAATGCGAAAAAAATAAAGGTGGGTCTCGTACTTCGGGATTTCAAGGTTCGGAACTTTGCAAGTTCTAGTGTCCAAACATCGACATAAACAAACTTCCGAAATGGGAAAAAAGAAAGGTGAGACCTTCTTTTCGGGATTTCGGGTTTCAAGGTTTCACGGTTTTCATAGCCAAACATCCAACATACAAGAATCCCCGAATTGCAAAAAAAAAAGGAACTAACATTTTGGTGTAACATCCCGCTCTAGCGCACTTACCAAACTTATTCTTTGAGGACACTTGCCCGCAAGTGATCTGGATTTTTATGATAAAAAAAAAAAAAAAAAAACAAACTTTTCCTTCATTATGATGCATTACGTTATATGACAGATGTTTCTACTATGTTGATGTAGACAGGTGCTGCTGACTCGGTTTCTTTGAGTGTGCAGGGTGTCGGACCTAGAGGATGCAGAGGCATCGGAGAAGCTTCCTTGGACTCCGGATTGAGACAGGGAGTGGGCTATTTGAGTTGCTTCATTTATGATGATGTTGTTTCGTTTTGGTGATATACTATCGATTTTATGATATGTTGTTGACATGATCTGACATGATGGTTGATGATGCAGGCTGACGATAGCTTGCCGACCG
>JZKD02S2260158.1:429311-445090 GCA_000966675.3 Picea glauca
AAAAGGGGGTAAGGTAATGGGGGAATCAAAATAAGCGAAATCCTTGGCTTTTAATTGATAAAGAAGAAATAAAAATTTATTAAAGAGGGGAGTACAAAATTTAGGTTTTCAAAAATAAATAAATAAAATAAAAAATAAAATAAAATAATATTAAAAATATTTGTTTTTATATTGAAAGGAATTTTAAGCGAAATTATCATTTGAGGGTTGAACAAAAAAAATTTATTATAACAATAATAAATCAAAATGGGAAGAGAGAATAAAAGAAGAAAAATAAAAATAAATAAAAAAATAATATAAAATAAAAATAAGGAAACTAGAATTAAAGGAAACTTGAATTTGGAAAGTAGGGGACATTGGGGAAAAAAGCGAAAAAGAATCAGCATTTAAGAAATTACTAAATTTCAGAAACATCATTTTAGGAAAGTGAATAAAAGCATGGGAGGGGATCTAGGAACCCTAGGAGAAATTTAAGGAGCAATTTTGGGGGTGTGAGGGAATTTAGAATTTTAATTATTAAATAGAAATTAATTATTGGAGGACCCTAGGGATGAGTGACACTTGGACGACGGAGATTGTTTGGAGGATTTATCATTAAAAATTAATTAATTAATAATCAGGAAAGTAGGTGGGTCTCATTTTCCTATAAAATAAAGGGAAAGGAAGGAAAAAGGAGGAACGGTTAGCGTAACGTTACGCTGCCGAATTGTGGTTTGACAGATTTTCTTGTGAGGAGTTGGGTGTAATCTCAGCTTTGTGGGAGTGGTAGCTTAGCCGTGGAGGCAAGCTGAGACGCTATTCTATTTCTGGTTTTTGTGTGGCCCCTTTACGGCTCGGGGGGCGAAGGGGGAAGCAGAGTACCCCTCGCATTTGGCTGGGAGGTAGCGGTGAGCGTTCCCAGTTGGAAAGCAGGAGCGACGCGAAGCGCGGACGACATTCGAGGACGAACTAAAGGGCAACAGTATGATTCTCCGACTGGTAGAATAGAATGCAGCTGGATTGTATGATGTAAATCTGTTTGGCATTGAAAGGTATTCTGGATGAAATTTATATAATATGGTTGTGTTTTCTGTTTCCATAGATGATAGATGGTTAGAGCTAAATTGTTTGTCATCTGGCGAATCCTAGTTAGTGTTATTATTCTGACTGCGTAATTGTTTTCTCTTTATTTTCGTCAATCTGGTCTGCGTTTATTGTGGCACGGGACGATGTAAATCATTAATTTAGTAACCATTAGAGTTCCTATACCCAGAGTTTAAAAGATGTCTGGAAATAAAAGTGAAACCCCCCCCGCACCTTCGGTAACTTCGTAGTTGAACGGAATTTAAATCCCTGCATTTTAGTTGACTTATTTTGCAACAAATTTATAGTGTTATTGCACGGCATGTGTAAAACTTTTATAGGGAGAACAAAAACCAACCCGGCCTTCTCTGTGGTAGAATGTTGAAACTGTTGGGGCGTTGGGCACCATCCTGGGCGTTTTGGGGTTTTGTCTATTGTCATTTTTGCCACTACTTCGGGGCATAGGTGTACACTGTTGAAGGGGCGTTTGTTTTAAAAAAAAAAACTTATACTATGCGTTCCATTCTGTTGACGTGCTAGTCTTGCGCGCGTTATACCATGGGCCAGGGGTGTTTGTCTGATCACCGTTCCTGCATAAGATATTGCGGGTGCTGGAGTGATACCAAACGAATCTTATTGATTTTCCATGTTTTAGCGTTGTTGAACATCCTGGGTGAGTTTAAAGGTTTCCTTGCACGAACTGGGTGTGTAAATCTGTGTTTCTCCTTGTTCGTAGTCATTTGCCTACAACAGTATTATCATGGGTGGGGCGTTTTCCTTTACCAGGGATTATGGGGTGAGTTAATAAACTATTTTTATGGCATTTTAACACTAGCTAGGGGTGGTGTTACACTTGCGCTGAGTCTGGTAACCCTGTGCATATTCTCCTCCGTTCTTCCTCTCCAGAATATCCTTCTTTTTGTGTTTTCCTGGGCGTTATACCCGCGCGCGTCAGCGCTCTCCTTAAAACGTTGGCATGCCTGGTAGCAGTGTTTATTATACGGCATTTCAGGTAGGCACTGCCATCGATTTCATTCTTGACCTGTCAGTGGATTTTGTATGAAAGTGGAGACCGTTAGGGCGGGCCTCACGCCAGCGTAGATTCTAGCCAAAACATAACTGGAAGTTGTCAGTCATCATCCCATAAAATATAAACTGTAATGCAATAAATTTTTAATGCCAACTCCACGCAATCTGTAATGCCAATTAATGCACTCTGTCATGCAATCTGCAATGCAATTTAAATGCCATTTAATGCAATCTGTAAAGCAATCTAATGCAATCTGTAATGCCAATAAATTTTTAATACCTTCTCCCTTGACTGCTCATGGAATACACGAACTTAAACCCCAACGACTGGCTCTTCCCTTCCGATTTTCACCCAGCGAAGAATCATAACGAAATGTTTCCCTTGCTGCTACCATTTAATGAATTATGTTTTTCTTTTACAGCCGTTTCCTAACTCGCCCAGGTTTCACTTTTTGTGCTGTCGCCTTTTAGATATGCTATTCTTGGGGGGTAGTTACGCCCTTTGCTGTCATGAGTTACCGACCGGTTGTTTTGGAGGTCAAGGGTTTATTTACCGAATGCTTGGCTTAATGGAAAAATGGCGATAATGGCCTGGGCAGAAATGTTATTATGGCATATACGTTAATTGATGTTAAGCTGTCGTTAATATGATCTTAAATTTTGTTAAGAATATCGATCAATTAAGTTGACCTTTATGGTTATATATGTATTGTTAATTATATATATGTTGATTATTATTCTATTACCGTTGCTGGGCTAAATGGAATAATGGCGAAGATGGTTAGAGTAGTACTTGTGTTATGGTGCACATGGTTAATTATTGTTAACTCTATTATTAACATGCTGTTAATTATTGTTAAAGAATATTGATTTAATTATGAGACCATGTGATTAATTATATTGTGAGATATCTTGACTATATTGTTAAAGTTGTCATTATGGCATTGTAGAGGCAATATAAATATAATGATTTAAAGTGTGTGCCCCTTTTTCCTTTTTTATTACATGTATAAATGAATTAGGGCATACTAGAGTCAAAATAAAGCTTAGGTGTATCTACTCCTTATATATTATATTAATGAATATATATATAGATATAGATGTACCACATATATATACCAAATTTCCCCCATAATACTCAAGCAAGATCGGTATTATTCTAAGGCATGATGGGAAATGGTTATACTAGAATTTAATGCACTTTTGGTATGGTCATGCATGATTAATTTAATATGCATGGTAATGTTAGTAGGGTGTTGTTATGAATCTTGGAATTATTTTTGTTATTTGATTTATTTGGTATCGTCATGTATATTTAATTGTTGGTGTTATTATGCACATTTATATGCACAGTGGGCATTGGTATTGTGATGCACATGGGTAAATGTTAAGAATAGAATAATTTATTTTAAGGCTCTTAGTATATATTTTATTGCATGATTGGCATAGGGATAATCTAATCATAGGGTGACACCGAAGCATGCATGTAACAGAAGTTAATGATATCATAAATTGTTAGTAAGACGTAATGTATCGTTTAGGTAATGTGGTTACTGTAAAAGGYAAGGGATGCATTTGTACAATTGTAAAATTCGGTAAGTGTAATAGATGGTTGGAAATGTGTAATGGTAGGGTTCTCGTCATATAACACTTGCAAGTTAGAATTTATAGCGTTGAAATGCATGATCCTTATCCTTAGTGCAATAATTATTATCTTTCGTAAACCAAGCGATATGGTTACCTTATTGTAAGGCTGGTATAAATTTTGTTCTTGATAAAACCTATATGTGGTTCGCTTAAACACTGTTAAACTTGGGTGTCGTCGTCAGAGTCCTTATCACGCACCTCCCGTAAAGGGCGCCCTTGTTCTTCTTGTTTATATTGTACTTGATAAGTTTTTAGCGGGTTGCTTGGTCAGTTGTGTCGGGTGGGATGTAGACACCTCCATGTTCCTCATAACAGTCGTCAGACCTGAGACCTTAAATGGTTAAAGATGATGGGAAACTGGGCTTGAGCGTTGCTTATGTTCCTTGGAGGTCCTAACCTTCCAGGGTAGGACGGGCGGGAGGTCAGTCGTATTTAGCAGTCAGTTCTGCTTGTCATGTGATCATCATTTTGCCTGTGGTTATGTATCGTGCGTCCTGGTCATATGATTATGTTCATCCTGGTTGCGTCGTATCGTCGTCGGGTGGCGACTCAGAGTCGAGTAGACTGTAGATGTTTTCTTGTACATACGCACACACACACTTCAAAAAAATAAAAAATAAAAAAAAATTGCACCTATCACTAGAATGGTTGTCGTAACGAGGCGGCTCGTTACATTTGGGATTTTGGGGTTTGGGGTTTTGGGGTTTCAAATGCCAAACAACAACACACAACAACTCCCGAATTTCGAAAGGTGAAAGAATGTGGGACTAACACTTCAAGATTTCGGGATTTGGGGTTTCTGGGTATGGAAAGGCAAGGGAACTTCACATAAATGTAACCAACAAGTCCCAAAAGCCAAAATTCACATTATTTTCATAATTCTAAGATTTTTTCCTTGTACTGGTATTATTACTTTCGTTCTGTGAAATAGTAGGTGTAGAAGGATTCAATATCCGTTACCTAACATAATTATAAAAAAATCTAAACTTAAGAGTTTATACACATATAATCTATAAAAGGGTACAATAGGACAACAATTTTTCTGTATAAAGTAATTTCTCTTATAATCATTTAGAGTCTCTTTTAATTAGTGTATTAGACACCAACAACACTAGATTTGTGCATCATAAATATAGTTTCACTTCCATAAGAGTTTGGTGATTAAGTACCAGTGTTCCGTGGGATCTATGTGTGGCTTCCTAGGTCCTTGACTATAGAAAGGATTTGCCCTAATGACGTTAATCTCCCCTTTTTCTTATTTACGTATATAACATAATTATAGGTGCTTCTGTCTAGT
This sequence comes from Picea glauca, assembly GCA_000966675.3. Lineage (NCBI taxonomy): Eukaryota > Viridiplantae > Streptophyta > Pinopsida > Pinales > Pinaceae > Picea > Picea glauca. The sequence continues at coordinate 434,347 of JZKD02S2260158.1, forward strand.
ATTTTACTTACAGGAGGGACAATTCTAGGGTTGGGATATCTATTTTCAAACTTTGCGGCAACTGACGGATTATATCCACAAAAATATTTTATCCTCGGCAACAATTATATATATTTCAGCAGTCAGATGTGAACATTCCAGCAGACGTATTACAAATATATATAAATACAAATTTCCTTCACATATATTCCTCACAACGAACAGATATGATCATTCAAATAGTTTACATTACTGCAATTAGATATAATCACTCAACAGATATATGACATTAATCAAACATAGCCATTCAAAATAGAGAGGGATAGATCAACATATCTGAATCTAATCCGAGGGAAGACAAAGGGAACAACCACGTTCCTCCCAACTGTAGAACAGGGAAGCCAAAGTCACTTGCCTGATTCACCCCCTAGCCTGACCATGAATCCATGAGGGCGAACTTGAAAACTCCTCCTCAGCAATGTCCTTCAATTCCAACAGTTATCCGCTTGCCTCACACTTACTCAACATTGCTCGTAACAGCAAGGCAAATTTGTTTCAGCAGGCTCCTCTTGCCGCACACTCAATACACAGTGTTCATAACAGCAAGAGAGCTCAAAAATATTTTCCTAGCATACTTGGCAGCGTCCTGCCTCCTCACATATGCTATTTATCAATTTTTCCCAGGTCTTTTTCCCTCCTTTGGGGATTTTCACAGCTTTCTTAATCCTTGATTCTTAGGGGCTACCAATGGCCAAATCTCTGATTTTCCAGTTGTAATAATCATCCCAGAGGCAGTTCCAACTTGTTCCCCACTCATGGAGTCATGGTCAGTTGATTTTTAACATGGTTGTTCCATTTGTCCTCCTGTAGTTAACATAAATATTTTGTTGTGATACAAGTGTCATAGTCAAATAGTAATTTGAGTCCAAACAGATCTATGCCCAATAGTCACAATAATTAAATACAATTATTAAATTCAAAATTTGAAATTTCCATAAATGGCAAAAAATTTCCAAATTCGAATTTTCCAAAACCGGAAATAAATTTCCAGCACACAAAAATAAAAATATTTTATTTTTGGGGAATGTCACATCCTTTCCTCCTTTAGCAAAAAACTGTCCTCGGTGTTCATTCCTTTCCTGGAATAGGATTGGATGAGATTTCCGCAAATATCCCTCCAATTCCCAAGTGGCCTCCTTAGGACTAAAGTGCTTCCATTACACCTTTACCTGAGCGACGACTCTATTCCTAAGTGTTATTTCTCTCCGGTCTAGAAGGTGCAGGGGTTCCACCTGGAACTCGCCTTCAGGTTCCATCTGCACTAAGTTCCAATCAATCATATGAGTAGGGTCATGAATATACTTTTTCAACAAAGAAACATGAAATACATTATGAATTCTTAGATTAGCTGGAAGTGCAAGATGATATGCTATTGGTCCAATTCGAGCTAGTATCTCGAAGGGACCACAAAACCTAGGTGCCAGCTTAGCATAGTTCCCCAAATTTAGCGAGATTTTTCGAGCTTTGACCTTCAAATAAACATGGTCTCCCACTTGAAATTCCAAGTGTCTTGTTTTCTGATCCGCATAGCTCTTTTGTCTGTTCTGTGCCTCTTTCAAGTTCTGTTGTACCTTCCTTACCATGTTCTCCATTTCTTGGAGCATCTCCGGTCCAACCATGAGTCTGTCAGCTAGGTTATCCCAGCTAATTGGAGTTGTACACTTTTTGTTGTACAGTATTTCGAAAGGGCTCAACTTAGTCGATGTTTGGTACCCATTGTTATATGAAAATTCTATCAAGTGTAGGTAGTATTCCCACTTGTTCGGCTTTGTTCCTACATACATGTGAAGCATATCCTCTATGATTTGGTTTGTCCTTTCGGTCTGTCCATCCGTTTGTGGATGATAACTTGTACCGAAATTCAAATTAGTATTTAGTCCTGCAAAAAATTCTTTCCAAAAAGCAGATGTGAATTTTACGTCTCTATCTGAAATCACCATTTGAGAAATACCATGCAGTCTAAAAATTTCTTTCATGAATATTTCAGCAATGTTAATAGCTTTAAAAGTAGACTTTACAGGAAAAAAGTGTGCAGACTTACTGAGTTTATCGATTACAACCATGATAGAATCATTCTGTTTTTGAGTTTTAGGCAAACCTGTTATAAAGTCCAATGATATGGTCTCCCATTTCCATTTTGGTACTTGTAATGGTTGTAATAGGTCGGCTGGACACCGGTGTTCAGCCTTAACCTGCTAACAATCTTGGCACCTAGTCAAATACTCTATTGTTTCGCCCTTCATATTAGGCCAGTAAAATAGTTTTTTGAGTGCTTTTATTGTTTTCTAGTAACCTCGATGGCCAAAATATGGTTTCTTATGCACTTCGTCTAAAATGGTTCATTTTAGTTCTGTTGAATCTGGTATGTAAAGTCTATTTTTAAATCTTAATAGTCCCTTCTTGTCGATACTTATCTCTAGTTTATCTGAGTTTTTGATACTGTTTTGAAATTATGCCATCATCTTAGTGTAATTTCCGTCGTTAATACCTGTCGTTCTTATTCTTTGTTCTAGATCACTTTCTTCCCTACTGATATTTATCTCAAATAACCCATGGATTCTATGGCTTAAAGCATCTGCTAATTTATTTTCCTTACCCTTGATATGTCTGACCTCAAAGTCAAATTCGCTCAAGAAGGCTAGCCACCTTTCTTTTCTTGCATTAAGGTCTGGTTGGTTAAACGAATATTTCACTCTGCTATTATCCATCAATAGTAAGAATTTTCTGCCCATTATATAGTGTCGCCACATTTTTAAGGGATGTATTACTGTTGCCAATTCTAAGTCCTGAGTGACATAATTTTTCTCGTGTTCCTTCAATTTTCGGGACTCATAACAAATCATGTTCCCTTCCTAAGTTAGAACACCACCTAGTCCCTCTTTACTTGCATCAACGCATAATGTGAAGTCTTTATCTGGGTCTTCTACCTTCAAAATGGGCGTTGATGTCAATAATTCGTTTAGCTTGTTCAAAATGTCTTGACACTTTTGCGACCAGTTAAACTTGGTCCCCTTATTTTGTAATGATGTGATAGGGTAGGCTATCTTGGAGAACCCTTATATAAATCTGCGATAATATCTGGTGATTCCCATGAATGACCAAATATCTACCACATCCTTAGGTACTGGCCATTCCATAATGGCTTTTATATTTTTCGGGTCTACGAAAATACCTTCCGAGGAAATGAAATGTCCTAAATATTGTATTTCTTTTTTATAAAAGTCACATTTGTTGAATTTTGTGTATAGTTTTTGTTTCCTTAGTGTTTGCAGAACTATTCGTAAGTGTTCATCATGTTCCTCCTCAATTTTTGAATAGACCAGAATATCGTCGATAAATATTACTACGAACATGTCTAAGTACTGGCTGAAAATGTTGTTCATCAAGCACATAAATGTGGCTGGTGCATTAGTCAGTCCGAAAGGTATGACTACAAACTCATAGTGTCTGTATCTTGTTCGAAAAGTTGTTTTGTTTATGTCCTGGTCCTTTATCCTAACTTGATGATATCTGGATCGTAAATCCAATTTTGAGAAGATCTTGGCCCCACCAACTTGATCAAACAGATCATTTATCCTGGATAAGGGGTATTTGTTCTTAATGGTCACTTTGTTCAGTTTTCTATAATCGATACATAGTCTTAGAGTACCGTATTTCTGTTTCACAAAGAGGACTGGTGCTCCCCATGGCGAGACACTTTGTCTGATATACTCTTTATCTAACAATTCCTGTAATTGTATTTTTAATTCTGTTAGTTTTGGTAGACTCATTCGGTAGGGTGCTTTTGAGTTAGGGGCTGATCCGGGTAGTAAGTCTATGGAGAAATCTATTTCTCTCCTAGGGGGAAATTTTGGTATCTCATCAACAAACATATCTCTGAATTCACATAGGAAAACAAAGTCTTCTAACTTGGGATTGTCTTCTTTTTCTAATAGATTCGTTACTTCGATGGCATAAACTTGACATCCCTTCCTAATACATTTCTTGAATTGCATCACTGAAACTTGTCTGACTGACACAAGTTTTCGTATGCCTTGGGCTATTCTAACAGTGCCAAAATTATCTTTGTAGCTAAGTATCTTTGAATAACAGTCTAGTACTGCTTTGTCTTGTTCCAACCAATCCATCCTGATAATCGTATCATAAGATCCTAGTGGTAGGATGTTCAGATTGGTCCTTAATTTTGACCATCTAAGCTGAACTCAAGATCAAAAATAAAGTTAACTACTTTTCTTTTAGTACCTGTTGCTAGTTGTACAAGCCAAGATTTTGCATGCTTTTGTTTCTTAAGTTTATTCGACTCTACTATATCGGGAGTAATATAACTTAACGTAGCTCCAGGGTCAATTAAAACAGAAATTCAAGTGTCATGGATTTTACCTTCAATCTCTACCACCGAGGACTGGTGGTTAGCTTGTCGACCATCTATGATTGAATTTATCTGACACAAACTTCTACCCATGTCTCCCACTGTCGAGGCTTCCTGTAAATTGTGAGCAATAGTTCTATTTGCTGTAATTAAATGTGGATAGATCCTCCTTAGATGAGGCTCTCCACACTCCCAACACTTTAATGGCTCGTGGGAGTTGTCCCCAAACTTCTTCGTTCCTAGGTTTACCAGTTTACCTCTACCTTGCGTATTCAGATGATTGGAGTGAAAATCCTTCATCGGGAAACTTTTTGTTGCATTCCGGTAAGGAGCTGGCTGGTATCCATTCTTCCACTTGTTTATTCCATCTTTCTTCTTATCCTTCCAGGTCCTGGGAAACTCTAACTATTGTTTATACTGGTCATAGCACATTCGTGCTTTCCTGAATACCTCACTCAAGGATTTGGGGTTGTCAAATTCAATTCTGTCCCTGTAGGATTGTGGTAAACATATTAAGAATCGTTGGATTTTTACCTTGTCCTCCTGGATGTATGGTATGAACCTTAGTAGTTCCAGAAATTTATTTATAAGGTCCTCCATCATCATTTGTCCGAGTCGTAACTCATAAAATTCTTTCGTCTTCCTTTCATAATAGCTTTCAGAAAGGTATTGTTTCTTGAAATACTTCTTGAAGTCGAACCATTCCAACTGTTTCTCCTTTAGGCCCTTGGCCAATTTCAACTCCTGCCACCAAATGTTGGCCTTCCCCTTCAGATTGTAGATGGTCATTCTAACCTTCATGTTGTTGGAATAGTTGTAGATTTGGAAGTATTTTTTGATGTCCAACAACCATGCCTCGACTTCTTCTCCTGTTCTAGATTCTCCATCAAAAGTAGCTGGTTTAATCTTTTTAAATTCTCCTTCAAGGTGGTCTGTCTGTTTTTTTTTTGTCTGGTATGGTTTTGTCTTCAGCTAAAGGTGTCCCTTCAGATGAACTGCCTCCTTTTTTTGTTTTCGCACCAGAGTTCTTGGAGGCCTTCTTGTTGACCTCTTCCTCATGGTTATCATCTTTTGGACTTTTCTTGGTTACTATACTACATAGCAGGACTTCATTTATCTCTTACTGTTCCTGCTGTGCCTTCTTCAATTTTTCATTGTCAACCTTGAAAAACTATACTTCAAAAATAAGGTTTCTCATTGTTTCCAACACCTCCGTGGGTGAGCTTCCATCACTGTTCTATCTTGGATCTCCAGGAGATCCTTGTTGTGGATTCCCTTCATCCTGACTTCTGCACCTTCTTGAGCTCCCATTATTTAACACAAAACATAAAAGATTTTTGTCTGTAATCCACAAGATTTATCATAATATATACTAAGCAATTAATGTGGCCCTGTTCAGGCCAAGTGTTGTAGCTTTTTCTCTGATACCATATGTAATGTACCTAAAATTTTCCATAAAAAAATAAAATTCTATGACATAATTCAACTTCGTTTAAGCTTAGAATTTAAGAGAAGGTAAGATTCAATTAAATCCATAAAGACATCATTACACCAATCTAGTTTACTTCGAACATAAAATTGTCAAAGTAATCAGTTCTGCACATTTCATTATGCTTGTGATTGCAAGTCTGGATCTTCATGAATACTAAAACAGTAGGTAACTTGAATGTCTTCTATGTGCATGTGTAAAGGCAATATTATCATTTTTACTGTAGGAAATTCGCTTTAACTCTCTATTAACATCTGTACTTATTTCCACCTACAAGTAAGTATATACCCATATCTTTCTCCATATAATAATTTAGTTACTTGTCATGCCCCGTACACAGTGACCTGTAATATGAATTGTTATTATTATACTTCTATCCCAGATGAAGATCCTCCAACATTCTCTACCAGTACATACATTACAGTATTTGAGTTGTTTCTATAACAATGATTCCCATTATGTTCCTATAGTTTTGTAAAGGAATAGAGGTCAATCGGGTTTTCAGTGATTACAAATGCCGAACACACAGAGGACCCTGTAGTTTGTCGAAATATGAAATATGAAACGACTGTGGGCCATCACTTAAGGGTTTCAGGATTTGGGGTTTCACGAGTACAAGAGTCAGACATCAACATACAACATTTCCCGAAATTGCGAAAAAGATGTCGAGAACTCCTGGGTTTCAGGGTTCAGGATTTCATGAATACTGACTGCAACCTGTCCCTTAGCAGACGATCACTCCACCAGGACCTTCTCTTTCACTATGGCTCGAAGAGTTGATAGCTCTTCCAACTCCCTCGGGAGTTCTTCACCCACAGTCTTTTCGATGATCCTCCCTTCGTGCTTCGGAAGATCGGGTTTCGCGGATTCGCGAACCTTGTGCGCACCTCGCGTGCTTTGAAACTCCGATCCCTGATCCCCGAGTCAACGGTCAACGAACCAACCCTGTCGGGGATTTCCCTATCAGGAAATCGGCATACGAAAGGTCGTTAGGCACTCACCTTTCAAACCCCGAATTCCGATGCGCGATGCCACGTGCTGTCCTCTGCTCCGTCTCCGTGGGACCCTTCACAGCTCGGGACTTCGTTGTTCCTCCGTGCTCCCTTCGACTTCGAAAACACCGAAGTGTCGAGTCCTGAATCCTCGGGATCTCGTGCCACCTATCCCTCCTATGATCGATGGCTCCTATTAAATTGGGAACTCGCGACTCGCGATTTCGACGTGCATATAACTCTTGCACTCGCCAACCCCGATATGCCGATATGCAATGATAACCGGATTCCTCCGTACACCCGCGAGTTAACACCCTCACAACTCCTTCGCGATCTGACGGTCTATGGGATTTCGTGACTCTACTCGACAATTTCAAGTCGTCGATTCTCTTCCTCTTGAAGAGTTCTCCGCTTCACCACCTTCGCTCTGGGTGGACTTCACTGGGGCCTTCTCCCACCGAGAAGCAAAGGCGCTATCCCTCTTGAGCTTTGTTCCTATGACTCCTTCAGAGATCCCTTCGAGCATGCTCCTCGCACTCGACCTTCAATAGCTCTCAACCGTGATGAAGTCTTCCAGGTCCTGTGCATCCACAGTCACAACAAACCGGCCTTACCCTTTTCAGACTTTCTACTGAGGCTTCAATCCGACCTGCACTCACCTGTACGACTCGAATTCTCCAGCACAACTCCGTGTTGAACGAGAATGAGAGTTTAACTGTAGAGCCTCCTCAACGTACTCTATGCGGAGGAATTCAACTGCACTCTATGCAGGAATCTCCTGGCTCAAACAGAGAAACAATTGAAACTCATTCACTCATTCTCTCAGGTTTCGAACCTGATATGCAATCACATATGAAGCATATAGAAGATAAGCATAAAGAGAAGCAAGTATGCAACAGAACAATATAAACAACACACACAATTCAAAAACAACCATGGAATTGAATCAAAATCTCTCTTCTATTAATTCAATCTGTACATGGGTGTTCTTCACAAGCTCTCTGATCTGTTCTCTATTGCTCTCTATGCTAATGCTGAATAATTCTCAGGATAATTAAATATACAATGTACAAGGAGGGTGCCTATATTCGTTTTCCCTCCTGGAAAATGAAACTGTCTAATCTACAGCTAACCCTATCTACCAGCATTAAAACTATTTAATGTCTTTGTATCTACATTAAATTACAAGTGCACTTCATATGAATGCGTTCGTTCAAACGAAGGCACAACAATCTTCATCGTGATTCAAAAATGTATGCGCTGGTGCTGTCCAGCTGTCCTTCTTTTCCTTCCACGCTGGCTCGCGTCATAACGTCGTAGATGCTCCTGCATCATACTCCTCGGCTCGAAAGATTTCATGGGCTCATGTCCATGAGCTCCTGCACAGTGTGTCCATGATTTTGTATCACTACTTCTGTCTCCCAGCTGGCATCCTCCACTAGGTGGTTCTTCCACTTCACCAGGTACTCAAAATACTGCTTCCTCCTGGTCTGCTTGCCTGCTCTTTTATCCGGTATGCACTCCATCTCTGGCTTCTGTGCAACTGGTAACTGCTTCTTCCATTGGATCACTGGTCCTTCAGCTCTAGTTTCTGCTGTATCAGTCCTGCATGGGTATAAATCCAAAATATTGAAAATTGGAGATATCCCGATGCCCTCTGGCAACTCAAGCTCATATGCATTCTCCCTGAACTTCTTCAGGACTCTGCACAGTCTAATTTTCTTCATCTTGATCTTTTTATACGTTCCCCTTGGGAACCTTTCCTTCCTCAAGTACGCCAGAACCATGTCCCCAACTTCAAACTGAAGTTGTCTTTTTCTCTGATCAGCTCTGCACTTATACTCCTGGTTCGATTTCTGCAGTTGCTGCTTCACCTCTGCGTGAAGTTCCTGCATCACCTCAGTGAATTCCTCAGCTCTCGCACTGCTCGTTTCAGCCTGTTCTGACTCCCTGAGCTCAGAAACTCCTCTCGGCTGTGTCCCATACAAAATTTGAAATGGGCTCTTACCTGTACTCCGATTCACAGAATCATTGTATGCAAAATCCGCCTGTGGTAGGATCTGATCCCAACTGGTGTGATGCTCGGTCACAAGGCTTCTCAAAAAATTCCCCAAACTTCTGTTGACCACTTCGGTCTGCCCATATGTCTGGGGATGGTAAGCAGAACTGAATGCCAAGTCAGTCCCTAGCTTCTTCCATAGCGTCCTCCAAAAATGACATATGAACTTGGTATCCCGATCCGAGACTATGCTTCTCGGTAATCCGTGCAATCTCACAATATCCTTGAAGAATAAATTGGCGATGTGGGTCACATCGCTGGTTTTATGACACGAGATGAAATGTTCCATCTTCGAAAACCTATCCACCACCACAAAGATGGAATCAACTCCTCTCTGAGTTCTCGACAAACCCAACACAAAGTCCATACTGATGGCTTCCCATGGCCTCTCGGGTATGGGTAATGGCTGATAGAACCATGTGTTCTATTTTCAGTCCTTCGCGTGTTGACAAATCCTGCATCTATCAACAAATCAATTTACATCTGCTTGCATGCCCGGACAGTAATATGATTCGCTCAGCTTGGCGAATGTTTTGTCGTGTCCAAAATGACCTGCTAACCCTCCGCTGTGCTTTTCCTTCACCAAATTCTCTCTCATAGAGCAATCTGGAATGCATAATTGATTGCCTTTGAATAGCAATCCATCCTGGATCAGATAGTCAATCCACAGACTCCTATCTCTGAGAAATGGGTTCTCGGCTGCCTCGTATGCCTCGCCGAAATCAACATCACCTGCATACATATCTTTCAATTTTTCAAAACCCAAAGTCTTGACCCTGAATTCCTGCAGCCATAAACTTTTTCTGCTCAAGGCATCAACCACCTTGTTCGTAGTCCCCGAAATGTGCTTTATCACAAATGTGAAATTCTGCATGTACTCCACCCACTTCGCATGCTTCTGGTTCAGCTTCTCTTGCTGACTTACGAACTGCAATGCGTGATTATCACTGTACAAAACAAATTTCTTGGGTATTAATTAATGCCTCCACTTCTTCAATTCCTGTATGATGGCATAGAACTCTTTGTCGTATGTGGAGTACTTCAGCTTTGCATCATCCAGCTTCTCGCTGTAGTATGCTACAGGCCTGTCATCCTGACTCAAGACCCCTCCAACAGCATATCCACTAGCATCACAATTTACTTGGAAGGTTTTCTGAAAATATGGCAGCACTAACACTGGCTGCTCTGTAATCTTTTGCTTCAGCAGATTGAAGCTCCTTTCAGCCTCGGCTGTCCAATGGAAAACCTTATGCCGCTTCTTCACAGTGTCCATCATTGTGGCGCTAATTCCACTAAAATTCCGAATGAATTTCCTGTAGAATCTTTCCAAACCATGAAAGCTCCTTACCTCAAAAACATTTCTCGGCGACGGCCAATTCCTGATTACTTTAACCTTCTCAGGATCCATCTTCAATTCATTTGCTGAGATTACAAAACCCAAATAAATGAGTTATGTCTGTATGAAGGAACATTTATTCAAATTTATCAGCAGTTTCTCCTGTTGTAGCCTTCTCATCACAATGGCTAAATGCCTCAAATGCTCAACCCTTGTCTTGCTGAAAATCAAGATATCATCAAGATATACGACCACAAATTTGCCAATGAATTCCTGCAGGACTTCATTCATCAGCCTCATAAAAGTGCTTGGCGCGTTTGTCAACCCAAACGGTATGACCAACCATTCGTACAAACCCTTGTTTGTTTTGAATGCCATCTTCCATTTGTCCCCCTCTCTCATCCGGATCTGATGATATCCTCTCTTGAGATCAATTTTCGAAAAATAATTTGCCCCGCTT
>JZKD02S2260170.1:9705-36165 GCA_000966675.3 Picea glauca
CATGTGTCGCCCTCAGCAATCCTGATCTGATGATAACCACTTCTTAAATCTAACTTAGTGAAATATTTTGCATCTTTTAATTGATCAAGCAAATCATCAATTCGTGGAAGAGGATGACGATTTTTAACTGTTATTTTGTTCAAATCCCTGAAATCAACACACATTCACCACGTTCCATCCTTCTTTGGAACTAACACAATTGGAGAACCACATGGCGAAGAACTTGGCACAATTACCCCAATAGTTTAATCTGGGTTAATTGTCCTAGGAGATAGGATTAGCATGTAGGTTAGTTGTTTCATTTGTTTCACCCCCCATGAAAACAGATTAATAAAGATGTTACACCATGTCCCAAATTCCTAAGAATAGTTTGTTCGAAACCCCATGGTGGTATCTCTTTGAAATTTGAAGAAAAACCCATAAAATGCTTTATCCTAAGTTTTTCCCCAAGCTCATATTTCTCCGCTCATGATTTATTTTACATTCACTTTCCAATGGTCCAGATCACAGCGCTTCGATCAACGACTCACAGAACATTCCGAACCCCCCTTAGTGTTTTGTTTTTAAGCAAAGGGGGGGTCCGGAATCGGTGATAATATTTACGCAGATATGGACAGTCCAGGAAAAAGCGTGTGAATCCACGGCCCACATTGGATTCCAGACCCCCCCCCCCCATTCTACCTTTAACGGGGGGGGGGGGGGGGTCCGAAAAAGATATTTCCCTTCGACGGGCCCCTGGTCATTCGTGGCGTCTGTCTATTGGTTCTCAAGTCACATCCCTCACATGTTATCTGACAGCTCGTCACTCATGGATGTCATCCTCCACTAAGTCCACTTGTTCCACTTGTTCCCGGGGTTGTGTCACATCCCATAATTGTTGTCAGTCCCTGCTGTCAGGCCTTTACCTTTCCACTCATGATCAGCCCCTTATGGCGACTTTCACTTCCCATCACCGCCAATCCCGAGCAACCACTTCAACCCTCCGTATGTTTTGGCCACCATCACCTACCATATCACCCCCAAGTGGCCCGTTGTCCATTAATAACTGGATAATATACTCGTTGTCATGTTGACCATTTTCTCGCGTCCAACCAACCCAGTTTTAAATAAAACTACCGTTTTCCCTCTTCATGCACTATTCATCCTTCGCACCAAAAAATTTTACTCTTACGCCTCCATTGCTTTTCCGCCACCTTCACCTACAGTCAGTATTCCCCACTAACATCATTTTATTGCAGGTACAGTTGTTGAGATGGTGTCAAAGCCAAGACAAGCGGAAGGAGAAGAGAATCCTTTTCTTCCTCCTCCTGTCGACTTAGAAAAAATTCCCTTGGTCGATAAAGATCGACTGATCGCAGATACCATTTGCGACTTCGACTTTTCATATCTTCATTCATGGCTCCGGGAGGTGTTCCTGGATCAGAGCGACGAAATTGGACTCTGGGAGTAGAATTTTCCCATGTATCTCTTTCCCCGGATTCATCATTTCCCAGAATTCGCCCTCAAATGCCAAGCCCATTACGTCCCCAACCAGAAATCCATCGTTTCTTCGTCTGGAGACGTCCTCTTTTTCATCACCCATGAAGATATTGACCAGATGATGCGAGGGCACTTCACCAACGGCCTACCCCTGAAATTCCACATGCAGTTGTACTGAGTCATCAAACAGTTTTTAATTAGTTAAAGCAGTTAAACTAAAAATAGATTGAGCACGTCCCGATCAGTTATGACGGGAACGTTTGTAATTTGAATTATAAATACTTCAACTCTCGAAGTATTGGGGGTTGTTGATTCGCACACTCTGTCGCTATCAAACTGTAACATTTTTGAAGAAGATCTGCCATTAATAAAGAGGAGGCACTTTTACAGGATTCTTGCATGTGTTCACTGGTGATGTTAATTTTCTCAGTTAAATGTTTTCTTTCTCTGTAATCATTTTGTCTTCTGGAACTAATCTTTAAGAATAGTGTAATGTTGCAGGATTTATCTTTGATACCATGTTTCCAATTCTAAAGGTTTTAATGTTTATCTTCTAATATCTTTGATTAAGAAATTCTTAACTGCTTGTTAGTCGAAGTTATTTTTCCTGTCTTTTCTTCTGTCCATCAATTAAATACTAAAAGATCCAGTTGAGCACATTATCTCGCCCTGTGGAAGTCTTCTTTAGCGTTTCTGGTGGTATCTCATAGTGGATTAGACATAGACCCCATAGCCCAATGGATGTGTAGACAGTCTCAACCAACTTATAAACCCCTTTTACAACAAAACCTACTCGTCCCATTTACCTAGCCTAATATCTAATTTAAAAACAAAGCTAAATCATATAGAGAGATCCCTCTCTGAAGCTGGAAGGGCTAGATACCAGCTTTAAAAGCGGTTAGATAAAGTTACCTTTGTGGATTCCTTCTTTGTCAACCTCTGGGAAATTTACAGAGTGCTAACATAAATGGCGAYCATACTGGGGACGAACTAAAACTGACAATTTCACTTTTTCTTTCCCCTAAAAGAACGTTTGATTCTGAGAAGAAAGTAATGTTAGAGGTTGATTAAAACTTTGTACATATATTTTCCATACTCACAAAATTAAAAAATTAAATATATAAAAAACAAAAAAGAGTTCTGGCTCCCAAGAAAGTTCACACTCGATCTCATCCAAACCCAGAACCTTCCACGGCGATAGATAATCCCGAACAGTTGCTCAGGCGAAATACCTTAGCTACCGGTTCAGTGAGTTATACTCCCATTCATAAGTCTCCTTCCTTTTTCGAAGAACCAGATATCTTTCAAAACCTTGATCTTCATCCTTTTCTGCAACGAAACCTTGTCAGAACACGGTCTGAAACCTTTGTGTCTAGGCTCCTCTTTGACTCGACCGGGTTGCAACCCTGAACCCCCAAAGTCTTGTCTCCTATGACTAAATTACAAATCACTATCTCAGCACCTCCCAGTCCTTCATCGTCCTCGTCTTCAGTCGCTGCCTCTCCAACCAATCAGGTCATCGTACCACCACCTCCACCCGTCATGGAAGCTCGATATGCCCCTTTGGTGTTGTCTGCACCTCTGCATGCCATGCCCCAAGACTACCAGACTAGACTTCCACAGTTCGATGCAACCGGACCTTCAAACGCACAACAACATGTGGATAAAATGAACGACTACTTTGATTTGCAAGAAGTTGATGAAGTCGACATTCAAATGAGACTTTTTGCTCAGAGTCTGACAAGAGACGTCAAGAAATGGTTCGAAGCTTTACCCACCGCATCAATCCCTGACCTTGTCGCGTTCCAAATAATTTTTCTTGACAGATGAGAGGTAAAGAAAAACCCTCTTCAAATACTATCAGAATACGAGAATATAAAAAGAAATCAAGGTGAGACGGTCCAAGATTATTGCACCCATTTTAACAACTTATACAATGCAATCCCAACTGAAATCGAACCTCCCCAGGGTTTGGCATTAATTAAATTACCTGATGGATTTGATGTTGACATGTCCTACCAATTAAGAGAGAGAAATTCCTCCACCCTTGAAGACATGTAGAAAAGTGATATTAGTGTGGAGGCTAATCTGTTGGCGAAAAGGGCACGTCAAAGGACAGAAAGGAGAGTGATGATCAAAGAAGAACCTTCCACATCGACCACAGATTCCAGATTAGATTCTTTGGCTAGAACGGTGGAATTAATGATGGAAAGAATGAATTTATCCGACAGAAACCCTCCAAGGGACAACGCACCTGCCCCCCAGATTCGGAACCCCAATTTCAGGAGAAACCCTCCTCAAATAAGACAAAGAGATCAAAGGGATCAGAGAGGTCATGATCAGTCGATCAGGCCTCTTCTACAAGAAAACTACATTGATGAAGGGGGTGAAATGAATGAAGAACTGGAAGACACACACATCAACCTCATGGGCATTCATGACAATGAGGCCATTTTTCTCACCCAAGAAGAGCAGGAACTCTTTCTACTAAATCAAACTAAGGTAAGTGAGGAAGTTGAAGATGCGGAACAACAGGCCTTTGAAAATGCTATTTTGGAGGTGCATCGTCAATACAATCTGCGAAGTAAGAAGACAGAAGGAAATTCCTTGAAAAAGATGACTGAAACGCAGAAGGTAGTTGAGGTTGAAAAAACTCCTGAGAAGACCACTGCTGAAAAATCTTCTGAGAAGGGTAAAGCCGACGCTCCGGTGAAGAAAAACATCACCATACTGAAAAGACCAGCACATCTCGAATTTTCACCTATTAGTCCACCCAGTACTTCTGAGCGGAAGAATATGGTGGACCAACCAGAATCAATGATTCAGACCCGAACTCTTGCACCTTTTAGCCTAGAGGGAGAATTGGCCAAAATTAAAATTCCTATCCCACTTACCGAGTTGATAAGAAGAGGTGGTTATCATTCACCTGTACTAAAATCATTAGCCATTGAACCTGACATAGGCACAGAGGCCTTGACTATTGGATCAGTGACTCATTCAGACACTGTGAACCTTATTGATGATCATCCCGAACTCCTTTTCGGACCTGAAGTAAATGGTCGAGACGATATCGGTGATGTAGCCCCCTTTTACATCAGTTTGAACATCCACGACTTGATATTACACAACGCTATGCTGGATTCAGGTGCCTCACACAATCTGATGCCTAAAGCAGTAATGGAAAATCTAGGATTGGAGGTCACTAGGCCTTACAAAGATCTACACTCATTTGACTCCAGCAAAGTTAAATGTATTGGTTTGATTAAAGATTTGTCCATCACCCTGGTTCAGATCCCTTCGAAAAGCATGGTAATGGACATGGTGGTTGCAGACATCCCTCCAAAGTATGGTATGTTTCTATCCCAGTCTTGGGGATCTAATTTGAAAGGAACCCTGCAGCTGGATATGTCTTATGCCACTATCCCAGTGTTTGGGCAACAAAGGAGATTATATAGAGAAACATTGATGAAGTACATGGTTAGTAGCCAAGAGAAACCTCACAATTACCCCCTTTACTCTGCTCATTCCGATTTAGATTCGTTCATCTTGTACAATGATGGTGATACTGAGGAGCCAGATATTCAGCTGATGGAAGATGTACCTGGCCAAGATGAAGACCCAGAAAATGGTGAGGTAGCTAAGATGGAGAACGTAATAACCGAAGAGTTCCCCGCCGATTTCTGGAGTATGGATTTTGATGGAGCTGTGAGCAAAGAAGGAGCGGGAGCTGGAGTCTGGTTGCATAATCATCTAAAAAGGTATTCAGAAAATCATTCCTACAAGTTAAATTTCCAGTGCACTAACAACGTTGTCGAGTATGAAGCTTTAATGCTCGGTCTGAAGCTGTTGAAAAAAGTTGGCGCTAAGCAAATAATGGTAAGGGGTGACTCTGAATTAATAATCAAACAAATTAAAGGTGAGTATGCTGCTAAACACCCGCGCCTTAGAGCCTACAGGAATGTTGCTCTTGATGCTTTGAAGTGTTTTAATGAGGTTGACTTGCAGGTAATGCCGAGAGGACAGATTATTCTGGCCGACGGATTGGCTACGTCAGCTGCTTCCTGCAAGATTCCTTTTCGCCAAACTCGCCCATACACTATCAAAGTGAAATGCAGACCGACGGTTCCCGATAATATCAGGTATTGGCAAGTGTTTGGAAATGACGATCAGATAGAGGATTTTCTTCAATGCAAGAACAATTTTGAATGTACAAACATAGATTTAGAAAATGAAAACGAGAATGTAAATAATTATGAGTTTGAAATAGATAGTGTGAATACTGTAAGTACGGTAGATGCATAAGATACAGTAGATTCAGGACAGTTAGGGGATGACGAAATGGATGTCGATGTTTTACAATTGAAAAGAAATGTTTTACCTAGAGGGCTTGTCCCTTTAGAAGATCTGTTCGACAATGACGATGTCGCTAAGAAACCAAAAATAGAAGCCCATGGGAAAGAGGTAGAGGACTGCAATATAGGAACTGAAGAGAATCCTAGGATGGTCAAACTGTCCAAATCTTTACCCCCAGAACAAAATCTTAAATACATTGAGTTGTTCAAAGAATATTCTGACGTTTTTTCTTGGGGCTATGAAGATTTGAAAGCCTATGATATCAGCATCATACAACACAAGATTCCCATAAAGGAAGACCAGAAACCGTTTAGGCAGAAACTTAGGAGGATAAATCCCAAGTTGCTTCCCCTGATAGAAAAAGAGATCAAGAAGATGTACGATGCCAATATCATAGTCCCACTACGTTTCTCTAAGTGGGTTTCTAATTTAGTCCCTACACGTAAGAAAACAAGGGAAATCAGACTCTACATGGATTTTCGAAATCTGAACAAAGAATCCCTGAAGGATAATTATCCCTTGCCTAAAATGGATCACCTCCTGCAAAGGGTGGTCAGGTCCAGTCGAATTTCTCTACTAGATGGTTTCTCGGGTTACAACCAGGTCCTAGTTCACCCAGACGACCAAGACAAAACCGCTTTCACCACACCATGGGGCACTTTCATGTATGTGAATATGCCTTTTGGTCTGATGAACGCAGGAGCCACCTTCCAGAGGGCAATGGATATCACCTTCGTAGAAGAGTTAGGTAAGTTTATTGTTGTTTATCTAGATAATGTGACTGTGTTTTCCCAATCTGATGATGAACACCTGCGGCACCTCAGACGAGTTTTCGAAAAGTGTAGAAGGTTCGGGATTTCTTTGAATCCCAAGAAGTGTCTCTTTGGGTTAGAAGAGGGTAAACTTTTGGGACATATCATCTCTAAAGAGGGAATCAGAATTGACCCCAGCAGAATTGAGGCCATACTAAAGTTACAACACCCAAGAAACCTCAAAGAACTACAGTCTTTTATAGGGAAAATTAACTTTCTTCGAAGATTCATTCCTAATCTGGCCGAGCTCCTCCCAAACATTACAAATATGCTAAAAAAGGATGTAAAAATAAAATGGGATTCTGAGTCTAGGCAATCCTTCGAACAAGTTAAACGAGCCCTCACAGAAGCCCCAGTTTTGATCAGTCCCGACTTCACTAAAGATTTCTATCTTTTTTCTTTCACCTCGGAACATACTATAGCAGCAGTTTTACTGCAGAAGAACAGTGAAGGGTATGAACAGTCCATAGCTTTCTTCATCAAATCTTTAAGAGACACTGCGTTGAACTACAACATCATGGAGAAGAAATCTTTTGCTTTGGTAAAGGCTATAAAGGACTTCAAGGTCTATATTCTTCATTCCCACACCATAGCTTATGTTCCAAACGCGGTAGTAAAAGATATCTTGACACAAGACAACCCTGATGGAAGAAGGGGAAAATGGATTGCAGTTATTCTAGAATATGACATAGAGATTAAGCCCACAAAACTGATCAAAGGCCAAGGCCTTGCTAAACTGATGGTTGAATCTAACTTCCAGTCTCTTGACATTAATTTTCTAGATGTGGCAGATGAACAGGGCGAGATGGCGACTCCAAATGTTAGAGAGGTATTTCTAAAATCTCCATGGTATATAGACCTATTATTCGTACTACAAAATTTACAAGCTCCCCCTGGTTTAACTAAGACTAAAGCTAGATTTTTAAAGTTGAAGGCATTGAAATTATGTATTCTAGAAGGAAATTTATATTGGAAAGACCCTACAGGTATTCTTTTAAATTGTTTACTGAAAGATGAGGCTGATAAAGTGTTGCAGGAGTTTCATGCAGGAGAATGTGGTGGCCATTTGAACTGGAAGGTTACAACCAATAAAATACTCAGAGCTGGATTTTACTGGCCCACCCTGTTTGCAGATGTACATCAGAAAGTGACAGCATGTCACCAGTGTCAATTATTTGAGGGTAAAAGGAAGCTCCTTCCTCTACCTCTTAAACCAATTTCAGTTGAGGCTCCTTTCCAGCAATGGGGACTCGATTTCATTGGAGAAATACACCCTCCGTCTTCAGGACAACATAGGTGGATTCTTACTGCCACTGATTATTTTACCAAATGGATCGAGGTTGTACCAATCAGGCAAGCCACTGACTCAGTTATTATTAAATTTCTTGAAAATAATATTTTGTCTCGTTTTGGTTGTCCTAGAAAGATCATTACTGACAATGCAGTTGCCTTTCATTCGAAGAATCTCATAGACTTCTGCAACCGTTACCACATTGGCTTGGGGCATTCCACAGCCTATTACCCTCAGGGGAATGGGTTAGCAGATTCCTCAAAAAAAACTTTGGTGAATATCATCAAGAAAACATTGCAGGAAAATAAAAAGTCATGGCATGATAAGTTGGTATTTGCTTTATGGGCAGATAGACTGACCACCAAAAGGTCAATTGGTATGTCACCATACCAGCTGGTCTATGGTACTGAGGTTGTTTTCCCAACTTCTTTGGGTGTCCCTGTCATGAAATTACTTCAGGAGGTACAAGTTGAGCCAAATGACTCCCAGAGAAGAATAAATCAGATGATTCATTTGCAACAGACTAGAGAGGATGTTTTCAACAAAACACAGGCCATCCAAGAGAACATCAAGAAGATCTTTGACAAACGAACCAAGGAGGATGATTTTGAACTGGGATATCTGGTGTTGAGATGGGATTCCAGGAACGAGGACAAGGGAAAGCATGGGAAATTTGACAATCTGTGGACGGGGCCATACATGATCCAAGCTTTCAGAGGAAACAATGCCTTTTTGCTAAACAATGTTGATGGGTCAGATCTGCCAGGAGCACCTGTGAATGGCAGAATGCTGAAACATTATGTCCCACCTTAGTAAGAGATTTGAAGAACTCACTCTCCATTGTACATACCAATTTCAATTTTCAGTCTTTACTTGCGTTTTCTGAGTGAGGAACATTGGTTAGTTGGTTGAAGCCCGAAGAGAAGGCCCTAAGCTGCCGATCACTATTTTTCAAAATTTTCCATAGAATAAGACCAACGAAGGCTACTAGACAGATATGTTCAGAGTGACAGGAAACTGGATTCGTGGCACTTAACAGGGCAAGTACCATCCCCAGGTGGAGCCGCTGTTATCACCCCATAAATTATGGGAATCAACTTATGACTTTGGATATTATGGATATTATCTGTATCTAGTGTTTTTATTGGCAACTGATTTTTCATTCTACAAAAAGAGAAAGAAAAAGAAAAAGAAAAGGAAAAGAGGGCATAAAAGAATTGAAACAAAAGCCCCATGCAATAATAGTAACTTGGTCATACCTTTCAAGCATGACCAAGTTCTTTTAAAATTTCAATGTTGATGGGTTAGTGAATAAATCTGACCAGAATGTCTAATCCTAGTCAGATAGCCCTTAGGTTAGATTAGTGAATAAATTTGACCAGACTGTCTAATCCTGGTCAGATAGCCCTTAGGTAGAGTAATTTCTTAACCCAACAGTTTAATCTGGGTTAATTGTCCTAGGAGATAGGATTAGCATGTAGGTTAGTTGTTTCATTTGTTTCACCCCCCATGAAAACAGATTAATAAAGATGTTACACCATGTCCCAAATGCCTAATAATAGTTTGTTCTAAACCCCATGGTGGTATCTCTTTGAAATTTGAAGAAAAACCCATAAAATGCTTTATCCTAAGTTTTTCCCCAAGCTCATATTTCTCCGCTCATGATTTATGCTACATTCACTTTCCAATGGTCCAGATCACGGTGCTTCGATCAACGGCTCACAGAACATTCCAGACCCCCCTTAGTGTTATGTTTTTAAGCAAAGGGGGGGGGTCCAGAATCGGTGATAATATTTACGCAGATCTGGACGGTCTAGGAAAAAGCGCGTGAATCCACGGCCCAAATTGGATTCCGGACCCCCCCGCCCATTCTGCCTTTAACGGAGGGGGGGGGGTCCGGAATCGGTAATAACTTGGGCGCACATCTAGATGGCCCAGAACAGAGCGCTTAAATCTATGGTTCACATGGAATTCCAGACCCCCCCCCTCCGTTCTGCCTTTAATGGAGGGGGGGGTCCGGAATGGGTATTAAGGAGCGCGCTAAGATCTGCGGCCAGGAAACCAGCGCGCAGATCAATGGATCAAAATTAATTTCAGACCCCCCTTTGTGTACTGCCTTTAACCAAGGGGGGGGGTCCGGAAAAGATATTTCCCTTCGGCGGGCCCCTGGTCATTCGTGGCGTCTGTCTATTGGTTCTCAAGTCACATCCCTCACATGTTATCTGACAGCTCATCACTCATGGACGTCATCCTCCACTGATTCCACTTGTTCCACTTGTTCCTGGGGTCGTGTCACATCCCATAACTATTGTCAGTCCCTGCTGTCAGGCCTTTACCTTTCCACTCATGATCAACCCCTTATGGCAACTTTCACTTCCCATCACCGCCAATCCCGAGTAACCACGTCAACCCTCCGTATGTTTTGGCCACCGTCACCTGCCATATCACCCCCAAGTGGCCCATTGTCCATTAATAACTGGATAATATACCCGTTGTCATGCTGACCATTTTCCCGCGTCCAATCGACCCAGTTTTAAATAAAACTACCGTTTTCCCTCTTCATGCACTATTCGTCCTTCACACCTGAAAATTTTACTCTTACGCCTCCATTGCTTTTTCGCCACCTTCACCTACAATCAGTATTCCCCACTAACATCGTTTTATTACAGGTACAGTTGCTGAGATGGTGTCAAAGCCAAGACAAGCGGAAGGAGAAGAGAATCCTTTTCTTCCTCCTCCTGTCGACTTAGACAAAATTCCCTTGGTTGATAAAGATAGACTAATCGCAGATACCATTTGCGACTTCGACTTTTCAGATCTTCATTCATGGCTCCGGGAGGTGTTCCTGGATCAGAGCGACGAAATTGGACTCTGGGAGTCCAATTTGCCCCTGTATCTCTTTCCCCAGATTCATCATTTCCCAGAATTCGCCCTCAAATGCCAAGCCCATTACGTCCCCAACCAGAAATCCATCGTTTCTTCATCTGGAGACGTCCTCTTTTTCATCACCCACGAAGATATTGACCAGATGATGCAAATACCCCGTGTCGAATCTGCGTCCCCATTCAATTTAGAAATCCTCACTGAGTTATATCAGAAACTGACATTTCCTCAGAGAGCTCAGATTTTTGAGCTTTTTCTCCCCACTTCTGCTCAACTCCCTTCCACCAACCCCCCTTATCCTTCTTCCACATTTTCCACCAAAGGAAATCAAATCATTTCTTCCCTGTGTGCCCTGCTTGGTTACTATTCTGACCAATGGGTAGACGAGCCCATCCTGGGTTTTCTGTCCATTTTCTCAAACGATGAAAATCCCACAATGTAGTTCGACTACAGCACCTTCTTGGCCGATAATATTCACGAACAATTCATGAATTTTGGCACAGAGGGGATGTTCAGATATTCTTCTATACTGGCATATATGTTCATTTATTTTCAAGCTGACAGATTCAGTTTCTCCATGCAGAAGATGGACGCAGACGGAAGGCCCCAACCAGTGACTGCATGGACTTCTCTCCTGAAGCATAACTCCACAGAGCACAGCTTCAAGGTTTTCATTGATCTGTTCTATCACCCGGTGGTAATCTTATTGAGCGGCAGGCCTGAGCCATGAATAAATGAAGAGGTCCAGAGAATTCTACACCTCTCGGAAAATGCAAAGACAGGAGACTGGTTCTTGTATCAAAATCACACTGAGATCAGAGTTTTTGGGTGCGAATTGGCACCCTACAAGCTACCGAGATATGTACCGGTAAGAGTTTTTGCATTAGAATATATTAGGCAGATAATGAATTCAGACGATATTCACTTTGTTTCCCTGAAGAAGAAGCATCAATTGCGGATCAAGGGGCAGATTGGTTCTTTCATCTGTAATAGTCGAGGCACAGGAGAGGAAGCAGACAGAATGTTAAAGGAGATGAAATTCTTCACAAGTTTCACCTGGAACTATGATCCATGCGGGATCATTTCGGAAATGA
Organism: Picea glauca; assembly: GCA_000966675.3. NCBI lineage: Eukaryota > Viridiplantae > Streptophyta > Pinopsida > Pinales > Pinaceae > Picea > Picea glauca. The sequence goes on from JZKD02S2260170.1 coordinate 21,618, forward strand.
GAGTGAAAAATAAGAATGTCCCATATGCTCATGAGTCCAAGCCAGAGATTGAGAAATTTGTAAATCAAACAGTTTGGATGCCTGATACTTTGATGGACGTGGAACAGCAAGTGGATGTGGAAGAGCAAGTTGAAGTGGAACAGCAGGTGCCCTCGACGAGTGTGCCACCTACTACCACACCCCAGGTCCCCAAGGAGAAGAGGCCTCGACAGGAGTCATCTCCTCCTGTAACAGATGTGTCATAAGAGGAGTTCAAGATGCACATCAAGAGGCCAAAGACAGTTCCAACGTCTGGCGCGACAATAGAACAAGAAGTCCCGACTGCCACAGTAACTACCACAGGGGTCAAACCAGTCACTCTACCTTTCAGTTTGAGCCAACTTAAAGCAATCACAATAGCAATACCGAAGAAATCCATAGATTCTCCCATGGATACTCCACCAAGAAAAACTGGGCCCAAGTTGGGCATTTTCGAGAAATATGAATTGATCAAGAAGAAGAACCAGACCCTCACTAGCATCACTTATGACCAGTTTCGGAAGCAGTCTTCCACATCTCAGCATAGGCTTATTTTGGCATTTGACACAGAAAAGGGTAGGATGCATATGGCTTATCTACAAGCACAGGTACCGGATCCCAAGGTGATCTCAGATTACAAAAGGGCCACTTTCGAGTTCCAGGCGAAAGACGTGCATTCGGAGATCAGATGGATCTGCATAAACAAACAGGGGAGATGGTTTTCCACACATTGTCTCATGCTTCAGCTTCTGCAGCAAAGTTTCAAGTGTCTTTAAGCAACGCTCAGACCCAACTCAAGCTGGAGAAAATATCATCTTTCGTGAAATACAACAGGATCAAGACACTGGAGGAGCTAGTCCTCAAAATTGGTTATGACCTGACGAACGTCAAGGCTGCTGAAGAGATGATAAAAAAGAAAAATGTTGACATCGCATCCTTAAGGAAACAGCTGAAACTCCCACCCACAGAGGACTCACAGGCCAAGGAGATAGCAGAAAAGGAAGGTGAAATGGATGAGATGTTGAAGTTACTCATGGAGCAGAATGCTCAGCTAAAAGAGATGGAGGCTGAGATGGAGAGACTGCTAAAGGAGAAAGAGCAGACGAAGCCAATGGAAAGCATTCCATTGAGTGTTATCCCAATTGCAGGTCTGAGCACAGCAACAGTGACAGTCATTCCATCTGCAACATCTGTGCCACTACCAGAAGGAACAACAGACCTGGCCAAGTCCATGGAGAGGATGAACCTGCAAGAGTCAGAAATCAGCGGGCTTAAGAAAGAAGTAGAGAACCTCCAAGAGCTCAAAACTTCTTTCTAGACAAGCCTATCTAGAGAAAAGAAGGTGAATGAGCAAATCATGAAGGAGTTACAACAGCTCCAAAAACAGACAATGGAAGGGAAAACTTTGGCTGAGGTCAAAGAGATTGTATGGACAGATATCACCAATTCCATCAATGAAATCTAGCCAATGATTCAAATCATGTTTGAACAAAATGAGTTGCTGCAGAGGAGCAAGGAGGCTATGGAGAAAATCAGAGTAGAGCTGGGAGACATGCCAGAACAAGCAAATGAGATCATCAGGTTCCTGAATTCCAAGACCAGGGAGGAACTTGAAGAACTAAAAATCGAGGACAGAACAGAGACTATACTTGAGGTAAAAAGGGTTTTAACCAAGAGAAGTCTAATGCTTCGGCTCGAGGAAAAAGTTCAAGTCATGGATCAGGGAGTACAGAAGTTCTTCAACAAGATTGATGCTCTCCAAAAGAAAGGCCTACCTGGTCTGAAGGTCATTAATGACAAGCTAATGACACTCCCTGATTACAAGAAGAGATTAGTTGAAGTGTCTAAGGAAAGTTTTAAGTTTGCAGGGGTACAAGGGAGCATCACAGGCAAAGCATTCATGGATTCCCTACAGTGAGATATTGGTATCCAACACGATATTAGACATGTATTCCTCATTAAGCCTACATTTTCCAAATATACAGACATGGATGAAGTATATCAGAGATTACTTAAAGTCACAGTGCCAAGTCATCTCCGATGGGAAGAACTTTGTGAACTACTAGATTAGCAGATGAGTCGTCATTATCCAGTCACCTGTCCAGTCAGAAGAGGTTGCGAGGGCACTTCACCAACGGCCTACCCCAGAAATTTTGCATGCAGATGTACTGAGTCATCAAACAGTTTTTAATTAGTTAAAGCAGTTAAACTAAAAATAGATTGAGCACGTCCCGATCAGTTATGACGGGAACTTTTGTAATTTGAATTATAAATACTTCAACTCTCGAAGTATTGGGGGTTGTTGATTCTCACACTCTGTCGCTATCAAACTGTAACATTTTTGAAGAAGATCTGCCATTAATAAAGAGGAGGCACTTTTACAGGATTCTTGCGTGTGTTCACTGGTGATGTTAATTTTCTCAGTTAAATGTTTTCTTTCTCTGTAATAATTTTGTCTTTTGGAACTAATCTTTAATAATAGTGTAATGTTGCAGGATTTATCTTTGATACCCTGTTTCCGATTCTAAGGGTTTTAATGTTTATCTTCTAATATCTTTGATTAAGAAATTCTTAATTGCTTGTTAGTCGAAGTTATTTTTCATGTCTTTTCTTCTGTCCATCAATTAAATACTAAAAGATCTAGTTGAGCACATTATCTCTCCCTATGGAAGTCTTCTTTAGCGTTTCTGGTGGTATCTCATAATGGATTAGACACATAACCCATAGCCCAATGGATGTGTAGACAGTCTCAACCAACTTATAAACCCCTTTTACAACAAAACCTACTCGTCCCATTTACCTATCCTAATATCTAATTTAAAAACAAAGCTAAATCATATAGAGAGATCCCTCTCTGAAGCTGGAAGGGATAGATCCCAGCTTTAAAAGCGGTTGGATAAAGTTACCTTTGTGGATTCCTTCTTTGTCAACCTCTGGGAAATTTACAGAGTGCTAACACCCTACATCCTGAAGAGTAGTTTGTTCCCACTTGGGCCTCTTCTATGGCTCTGCATCTACATCTAGATTCTCTTACTATGTATCTGACTGTATTGAATTTGAATCTAGATCATATGAGTCCTTTGAATTAGAACTCTCGTCTGGAAAAAATTCAGCATGCGCATGTTCATCATCTTGGATAGGTGGAAGAATGAAGGTGTTTGTATGTGGCTGTTAAGGTACATGAGAGACACTTTCCTCGAATTGGACACTTCGCTAAATGATGATTCAGTCTGAGGAAATATCAATAAGTCTGTATCCCTTCACACTTTCATGGTATCCAACAAAGATACACTATGTTCTCTATGGATCAAGTGCCTTTCTCTTTCCAGAGAGAATTTGGGCCCATGCACGTGAACCAAAAATATGAAAGTGGGTCACTATTACTTTGAGTTCACTCCAAGCCTTGTAGGGGGTATTATCCTTGACAGATCTATTTGGAGATCTATTTTGGATGTAGGTTTCACAATTGAGTGCTTCGGCCCATAGTCTCTATGGTAGTGAATTTTCACGTAGCATACAAGATGCCATCTCTGTTAGAGATCTGTTTTTCTGCTCAGCAACTACATTTTGTTCCGGATTATAGGGAACTATGTGTTGCAACTGAATCCCTGCCTCGTGACAAATATTATGGATCTCATGATTGACATACTCTCCCCCATTATCAGTTCGGAGGACTTTGATTTTCTTTCTAGACTTTTCTCAACCAGAGCTTTGAAATCTTTGAGGTGTTGAAAGACCTCGTATTTTTGCATGAGAAAGTAAATCAATGTGAAACGTGAGAAGTCATCAAAAAAAATGATAACAACCCTCGCTTTGTTGATTGATGGATTCAGAAAAGGACCCATGAGGTCACTATGGATCATATCTAAAGGAGCGGAAGATCTCTAAGTCTTTCCTTTGTCGAATTTCTCTTGAGGGTGTTTTCCAAGAACACATCCCTCACATATTCCTTTGGAGAAATGGATGTCTGGTAGACCATCAACCAATATTTTCTTGCTAATTTGTTGCATATATCTGAAATTCAAATGCTCGAACCTTTCGTGCCATATCCTACTACTTTCATCAGCATGGGTAAGTAGTAAAGTGGAATCCGTTTCAATAAATTTAGAAATGTATACAATCTAGATTGATGATTTACCTCACTGGTAGAAACACTGGAATTGGTTTGCATGTCATAGATGTCCACGAAATTTGGTGTGAATATGATTTTTTTTCCGATGTCAAAAATTTTCATCTGATACACTGAGAGAATATTGACGGAAATTTTGGGAACGTGCAACACATTCTCGAATATTTCATTGGTGAGTTCGATCCTTCCTTTGTCGGTGACCTCGACTGGAGAGTTTTCCCCCATCAGAATAGGAGGACCTTTGCATGAATCCAATGAATAATAGAATTCTTTAGTGGCATCCATGTGATGTGATACCCCTGAATCTACAATCTAATCATTGGGAGAGGAGTTGATGGCAATCAAGGCATGGCTAGAATTTCCTTTCTTGGGATTTTGATCTTCTAGCTTCTTCTTCTTGGCACCCTCGGGGATGCGATCTCCAAGTTTGTTTTTTTTAAGTATTTCAATCATTATATCTATTTTTTTCTTCATGCATGTTGATTCTGGATGGAATCCTTTATGTCAGTATGTGCATTTCTCCCCTTTTCTTCCCTTTACACCTTTGGATCTGGAGGCATCAGTGAAGGGTTTTTAGTACCCTTCTTTCTTCAGATTTGCATGAGATTTCCTTTTGTCTTTATCTTTAGATTTATGATATTGATGGCTGCCATCTTGCACAGTATGTGCATTAGCCTTTGGGCCTTTGGTTTTTCCCATGTTGATGAGCTTAGTTTGCTCTTGTGTCAGGGATTCAATAAATTCCTCAAGAGAAGGCATATTCCAAGTGGATCCAGAGGCGAATTTGACTAAGTAGAATGTGGATACAAAAATAGAGACTTTAGGACCAAGTTTGGAGAGAATGGTGAGAACCATTTGTTTCTCCTCCTTAAATTTATCAACCCCGCAAGCTTTGAGTTGCGACAGTAAATCCTTGAATTTTTTAAAGAAATATTGGAGATTGTCGAAGATTTTTGGATCCAATGTGAGCAATTTCACCTCAAGCATGTGTCCCCTTATCTCATCATGTTTTCCAAATATCCCTTCCAAGGTGGTCCAGGCTTCATTAGGGGTTTTACAGAAGATATGTGAAAAAGGAGATCGGGAGAGATGAGACTGCAAATTGTTCTGAATGCTTCATCCATTTGATTTAGATACTTGAATTTTTCTATCGCTGATGTCAGTTCTATGTTTGTATTCAAGGTTAACCTGTACAATCCTCTGGTTCATAGATGTATGATAGTTCTCTCCTTCCATGCAAATTAATTGTAAGGTATAAGAATGAATTCTTTTGGGAATTCCATCTTTCCGTTGTCTTCAATCTTTGGTACCTGCAAAAAAATTGGTGTAGCTTTTCTTAGCAGTCTGTCAACTCTGATACCATGTAAATGTGTTGAACCTACACATAATATATCTAGCTAGAAAATACCACACACATTTGCAGAGAGAAATTGAGAATGAAGAAGCAAGAGAGAAAGAATGGAAGAATTCTCATTAACCGTAATGAATCATGAATAATTTACACATGATATACTATGTATAACTCAACCAATGCACATTGGAGGTGAATCCAATGCACCATAGCAGTGGGCTAGAGTGATCTAGACACACACCAGCAGTTACAGGAGTGAACTTCCACCTATTCTAGTCTCTCAGGAAGTTACAGGAGTGAACTACCACCTAGTTGAGTTAACTACTCTACTAGTCTTCAGTTAACTGACTGAAACAGAGTGAAGTGAGGAGGAGATAAAGGAATCATGGGTAATTCTCCAGTCTGGTGATTATACCAAGGATAATGAGAATTAGTTGGTGATTATCCCAATTTTTCATGGTGACAAAACCAATGCAGCATCTAGACTCCACTCAACTAGTCAAATTGAAGAGAATATTCTCCCTAGAGGAATATTCTTCCTAAAATATAGGAGGTTGGATAATGACTAATAATGACTAATAAACAAGGAAAAACCTTAGGAAAAATAAATCCTAGGTGTGTTTGAAGTAACTCCAACAATAATTGTTACAATGTTACCACGTCGCAGAAGATGGCCCAGCAGAAGAAAACTTGTGCGATATTCTGATAACAAAAGTTGAAGGGGAAAGAGAAGTAGAAGGTCCACAGTTGGAGTCAGAAGAATTTTCTACACCACTGAAGATAAAGAAGGTAAATATCGTAACAGAAGAGAATCCAAATATTACAAGTATTGGTGACTATTGGGATAACCAGACAGTGGAAAGAATAACAGAGTTATTGCATGCGTATAGTGACTTGTTTCTAGCGATTTTCATAAATGAAAGGGGTAGCAAGATAAATTGGAGAAACAAAGATTCATTTATGAACAAATTCCATACCAATAAGACAGAGACCATATATATTGAATCCAATATATAAACATAAAGTGAAGGCAGAGATTGATAAAATGTTAGAGGCTAGTATAATAGAAATTGTTGAATAATCTGAGTGGATTAGTCCTATGGTAGTTCAAGAGAAGAAGCAAGGGGGAATAAGGATTTGTGTATACTTGAGGAAGTTGAATGATGTATGTTTGCATGATCCCTTCCCTACTCCATTTTCAAATGAGGTATTGGAGAATGTAGGAGGAAAAGAAGCATACTCATTTACTAATGGATTTTCAGGGTATCACCAAATCAGAATAGCACCAGAGGATTGTCATAAGACTACATTTGATACATAATGGGGGCCATATCAGTACATAGTGATTCCATTTGGATTTAAGAATGCCCCTGTTATTTTTTCAAGAGTGGTGGTAGCTACATTTAAAGAGTGTATACATAATGTTTTGGAGGTTTATCTGGACAATTGGATAGTATTTAGCCTATTGAAATATCATGTTGAAGTTTTAAGACTAATGCTATACAGGTGTAGACAATGTCAAAATTATCTAAACATTAAGAAAATCATATTTAGCGCACCATTTGGAATTTTTCTAGGGCATGTGGTGTGTAAATAGGGTTTGTTGGTTGATACTACAAAGATTGTTGTCATTGTTAATTTTCCACCACCTAAGACAATGTGTCAATTGAGAGATACACTTGGTCATACATGATACTATAGAAAGTTTATAAAGAGATATGCACATATTACTACACCCATAGAGAAATTTTTAAAGAAGGATATCAAGTTTTAGTGAAATGATGAGTGCCAACAAAGTTTGAACATCTTAAAGGAGAAAATGGTGACAGCACCAACTCTGGTGTTTCCAGATTGGTCAAAGGAGTTCCATGTTCATGTGGATGCATATTCAATATCACTTGGAGCAGTATTAACACATCCAGGAGAAGGTGACATAGATCACCCAATAGCATTTGCAAGTAGGAAACTATCAGAGTCAGATCAGAATTATAATACAACAGAGACAGAATCTTTGGCTATGGTATATGCACTACAAAAGTTCAGACATTATTTATTAGGACAACATTTCAATATGTTCACAGATCACTCTGATCTTAACTATCTGGTCAATAAGCCAGTGTTGGGGGGATAATATGTAGATGGTTGTTGTTATTTCAAGAGTTTGATTTTGAAGTAGTTCTGAAACATGGAATATTGAATGCAGGGCTAGATAATATGTCCGGGATAACCAATGGAGAGGAACCAAGTTGTTTGGAGGATAATTTTACTGATGCATAATTGTTTTCAGTGTAGATTGTTGATGAATACTTTTATGATATCATTGAATTTTTTAGTACAGGATTTTATCCAAAGGAATACACCACTTCGCAAAAGAAGGATTTGGTGGTTAAAGATGCAGACTTCCAACTTATTGTAGGACACTTGCATAAACTAGGTGCAGAAAATATTTTAAGGAGATGTGTCATGGAACATGAGCGTCCTATCATCTTAGCAGAATCACATGACGAAATAGTTGGAGGTGTTAGAGAAATATTTACCTCACCCTATGCAATCTTGTAGAGAGGGCCTTATTTAATTTCCCTTTGTAGACTTACTTTCCCTGATTGATGAATCTAGAGACAAAAATAAATATGTTTCCACTTGTACGCACCTTGTAAGCTATACATCAAGCATATACGTTGGCTACTCAACTACATCCCACATACATTGGGATTTGTGCCAGAAAATCAAAATTAAATGTTGGGTTTCCATGTCACGATAGGAGATATATGATCTTTGGCCTTCCACATACTGGAAACGTTATGACTCGGCCCTTCAGTTGCATTTTGAAGGCTATAAAGAAGCCAATTCCGAGCTATGGAAAGAGGAGAGAATTCAACTTTGAGAGCAAAGTTACTCTGGAGAAATTATTACTTCATTAGTAAGTCTGCATCCCTTTTTCCTTTAAGTATGAACATAGTGTTCAGCCCCCAAGCTCTTCCCTTACTGATGGAGAACCTCTTTGTCTCCCTTATATGAGCTTGCCTTTGGTGGAGGATTGAAGTGGTGGAGGCCCAGTTGGAAGGAACTTGGTTTCTTGGTTGTGAATCGTGCTGACACGAATGTCTGTAATGTTTCACTTATGTTGATCATTTATTAATAGAAATACTCCTTCCACGTCCAATTGATATCTTGCAAATATATGTGTTATGATCCATGGGCATGTTTGTTTTGTATATTGATGGATTATTCTATCTAATGTGCTAACATGTTATATAATCACTATATTCTTTCTTTTCTTATTTGTTGAGAACTTGTTGCAAGTATAAAGCTTTGGTTCAAAGTGATCAACGGTGGACATCATCAAACGTTTGAATGAGGTAGGCCTCTTTCTTACTCTTGCACATTAGTTTATATAGCATATGCTAGAATTGAGTTGATTTCTGCAATCATACCTGTCTATTGTGGTTCACCCTAGCCATAGAGAGATTTTCCTCGTAACAAAATTGGCGACTCCACTAGGGAGAATCTTCTTTCTTAGGGTTTGAAGTACTTTTCTCCTTATATTTCTCTTGTATCTATTGTGGTTCTTTTTGTATCATTTCTTCATAGCTCCTGTTCACTTTGGGTCTGAGTTTTCAGCCTTTCTCCCTTGACTGTCCTTATTTCAAAGAATATACGCACCTTTTTTCTTGACAATCGCGTATACACACAGGCTATCTCACTGCAAGCTGCGTATATACGCTTTGTTTGCTCAAACAGATGCGTACACCTTTTTTCCTTCCCTGTTTTCTTGGTCTGGTGTTTTCTGGGTGGGATTTGATGCTTGTTGAGCCTTCTTAGGTCTCTGTAGTGCTTGTTGAGTACCTATGGGATGACAGGAAACCCTCTTTTGGTTGAATTTTTGGGTGAAGGTTTTATCTTCATATTTTCATTTGTATTGCCCTTGTACATTGGGTTGGTTTTTTTACTACTTGATATCCTGCTTGAGTTATATATTTTTTATACACAGTAGGTCTATGTATCAAGTTACTTTTCATTCAATGCATTTTCAGTTTTGATATATTGAAAATACAAAAACAAAATACGCATTTTGCATTGCTTGGGCATTTTTTTTCTTTTGATTTTTTATCATTAGCTTAGTGCATATAGTGATAGAATGCAGTTTTAGAATCACAGAGTTGAATTTGAAATATGCATCGCTTTTAGGAGCATATCATTCACCAAAAGTTAAAGTTAGACTTTGCATTATTTTCATATTTACTTTCTTGCGGAGTCATAACACCATTTGTTTCATCACCATATACCTTTTTGAGTAATCACGGCCATAAAATCAATGCTATAATTTAAAATTTATTAGTAACGATTTTATTTTCTAGGTTGCACAAACTAGCCTAGGATTTAGTGCCTTGGAATAGGATTTTGTGAGTAAACTTATCCAAGGAAATTAAATAAACATATGTGTCTGAGAAAGGGAGTTCAGAAGTCCATTGTATAATTGGTAATATCAGGAGGCTTCGCTCACACCGGAGTTAATCACGAGGTCATGAGAAGTTAGTTGAAGGGATATCCCCCAGATACTCGCCTAGCGTCAGAGATATTTATGTGGATTTATTTTTATTTGGGGATCTTGATAGTGCCCATACCTCTATGAGAGGTGGTGCTTTCAAGGTTTCGGGCTTTGATACCCTACCCATACGGTGATCCGGACTTACGACTTCTCGCATGTGCATCGGTTATACAGTGGCTTATTAGTTACTTGAATTAGGTATCTCATAGGTTACTTTTAGGGGTTATTCTGTTAGTATCCTGGGTCAGATAGGGGTCGAACAACATACAGTATTTATGGAGGATTACCTCTCTGGGAAAATCTGACCGACTGTTTGTTAAGCCCACGAGGGACCCTTTAACTGATTTTTTTACCTCTGATCTTTAGAAGGGAGTCTCAAGTCCCTCTTGGACGATACATACCTTCTTTAGCGAGGGAGGCCATGCAACCACTTTACCCCGTTTGCATGCATATTGGTCGTTTGACTTTTGGTGTGCTCTTTGCTTACTAGTTGGCCTTAAGAGTCTTTATTGAGTCCTTATTATGGATAGTGGAGTCCCTTTGGCTCCCTCATTTACTATTTCTTACCCCATGTTTCCCACTCAGTTCATGGGGATGAATCCTCTTGTTTCTTATAATAGTATGCAGAACTTTGGTACTCAGTCCACAGCTTGGGTCCCTAGTCATTCTCCCATTGATATGCCTTCACCTTTGCAATCCTCTCCCTGGTCCACTTATATGAATCCTATCATTGGATCTGGGGGAACCATGGCCCCAATTCCTACATCTTCATTTGATATGGGCCATGTCCCTCAACCCACTTTCACGATGGGAGGTTGGAACTTCCCCTCTTACGGATCCAATCCTAGTTATGCTCTTTCAGGAGCCAATACTCAGATGGGTGATTATTCTACCTACTACACTTCGTCCGTGTATCCTCTATCCGCCATGTCAGTTCCTTTGAACACTTTTTCCATGGCGAGTCCTCATGTATCCCCAGGTGTTTCATACGGGGAGAATCAGTTTTACGGTTCGGGTTACCTACTTCACGGGTCCCCTTCACAAGGGGGCAACGTATATCCTCACTCGAATAATCCTTAGCATACTTTTGTCTCTTCACAGACTTTGGTGATGATGCCCGTTCAGACTTATATGAATCAATTAAATGGAGGATACTACCTTTCCGGACAGGGACAGGGGGTAAACCAGGACTCTTCCTGGAATGCAATGTTTCAAATTCAATATTTCCCTGGACCTTGGCATCAAATGTCGCAATACACCACTATTCCAGTCACTATCAATCATACTGGAGCTACATCACCAACCTCTGTCAGTCATGTTGGATATGGGTCGACAACTTCTACAAGTTATGTTGACAACCCATACCCGGTCACTGCTAGTCATGCTGGGGGCACCACTTTAGTTTCCACAAGTTATATCAATGCCACATCTCTGACCTCTGACTACCATGTAGGAGATGACTCTCCCACCTTTTCTGGTTATGTTGATAGTATGCCACCAGTTGAACGACACTGGGGACATTGAGAAGCCCAGACACCTCATACGTAAGCCTAAATTCCTTTGCAGGACTTGTGAAGGAAGTCATCTTACTCATTTATATCCAGCCACAGCTGGGATACCAGAAGCGTGGGGCTCGCCTAAGGGCCCTTTGAAGTCTGAGGCATATGTGGTTTCCCCACACCTTTTTCCTCTGATTGACACTACAGTAATGTCGTTGCAATCCTCTCTTGATCACACCCCCATTCTCAAGGGTGATGTATCCCTTATCCCTGTTACCCTGCATCCTATTCAACCTAGAATTGAAGAAGTGGTCGTACCAGTGAAATCTCTGGTCAATCCTACTCTCCTTGTGGAGGGTGATGCATCCTTCGATCATGTTGTCAGCATTCTTGATCCTGCACCTTCTGAATGAGAGAGATTCTTTATTTCACCAACTCCTCTCCCTCCTAGTTTTGAGGATATCACTTTTGACTGGGATAGTCCCATGGGGTATCCAATACCCCCACCTATATCTTTTAAATTAAGAGACATTGTCTGATCTATCACAAATACTATATCCTCAGTTAGTTCTTTATCCTCCTCGACTTGGAGAGCTTTGGGTTTCCCCAAGATTATGTCAGCTATTCATAATATACTGACATTCTGCAGAAGGTCGGTATGGCAGCCTTGTCCTTCCCCTTACATACTGATTAAAATGGCGTAAACAAGTTTAATTTAAGCTATTTTCCATCTCGTATTTAAAAAGTGAAAATATTTTTGAGTGATTTGTTCCTTTCACACTCGTTAAATTGGATTTGAAAGATCATGAGTCTTAGTTAAGCTCTTTTCCAACTCATTACCAAATATAGAAAAGATCTTCGAGTGAAATTGTTGTTTTCACACTCGTAAATTGGATTTGAAAAGACATCTACTTGGCACAAGTTTACCCCTTTTTCACACCAAGTAGACTAAAAGACATAAATAAGGACATTTTTTGGAGTTAAGTTGTGATTGCATATCATGCCCTTCTTGCAGTATTGAGCCTATAGTTGGTTCTTGCTTTGCGTTATAAATCATATGCCTAAGTAGTTTTGCATCCTCAAACAAGAAGAACCTTGTTTATATCCTTCACAATTTGACACCCTATACCTAGGAGGGAACATTCCTCGAGTGTCCATCTCTCGCATGCACTTCCCTGCATTGAGCATAGGTATGTTCCACTGCTGGAACTAGTTTTGATTACTTTTGACACGCGTTTCCTCCTTTGTATCATAGCATTTGTTTGTTATGAAAAAACAAAAAAAGACGGGCGGGAAGGGAGTATTATCTTATATCGGCAGCAGTTGTGTCTCCTTTGAACAAAGCACAAGTTTATTTGATTCCATTCATCATAATTTTGGGTTTAGCATGGCCTTAGGAAGATGATCTCATTACAGAGTCTTCTCTACCGACTGGTTATTCTTCCAGTCCCTACAGATAACTTCATTGATGCCTTCTGCATCTCATGATTTTATCATTGGGTCTATGCTACCAGAGTCTACCATATGTCTCATACTCTTTTTCAAAGGAATTATATCAACCTGTGTCGTCAACTCCTCAGAACTCTTAATTTTGCATGTCGGTCATACCCTCAGTTTGTATCAGAATCACATGATACTTTAGTCCTATCATGCACCTTAGCCCTACTTTCATCATTGGTAGGTCACCATGAACCCAGTAGTCTACATTTCATCATTGGTCATTGACTGGGTGGTTTCCCTTGTGTTCGACAGCAAGACATTTATTCACACATTGGGATTCATGCAGTGTCTTGGATGCCATTAACCTTATTGGTGGTTTCCTCACCTTTGTCAGCAGTTTTTCATCATTGGCTTCTATTCAGAGGGTCTTTTTCATGTATCTCTTGCACTTGGCACACGCGAAAGACGCACAGGGTCGTTGGTTCGTGAAATTGGTCTTCGTTCGATTTCCACCAAATCATGAATCTCTTACTTGGTACCTCGTAATGACTGATGAGAGATTCCTTAATGTTATCCTTTCAATGGATCTCTTTACATCGAAATCAACCCATTTATTCTAGAAACGAGGCCTAGAGTCTTATGAGTACCTTGAGGCTTGCAGTCATTAGTGGCAATCTCTCTCACCATAGACAGTTGGGAATACATTAATGTCTCTTGATCAATGGATTCTTCAAGTGTTTAAAACCGACTCCTCTATTCACACTTGTAAGAATGTACTTGGTGCCTTGATACCTACTTTCATTATCAGTAGGTTGTCTCATGTTTGTTAACGGTATACATTAATGACTGGTAATCAAACAATGTCTCATTGTGTTTGACCTCAACTCCTTTATTCACATGATGTATACTTGCACCTTTGGTGGATTGTGTAGAAGACTTGAAGACATCACTATGTGGCTATAGCTTTCCTAAGTTGTTGCTTCCTTTTCATTGGACCAGCACCTATATGAATTCAGTGATCATGGGAGATCAGATTGTACTCCATGGTATACAAATATATTCAGATTGATTTTTGAGATTGGTTTTACTGGGCCTTATTCGTGACTATGACAGTTATCGGCATGTAACCGCATTTGTATTTTCCTATTCATGGCCACGAACACTTCTTTGGTATATTTTTCATGGATCTGCAATGTATTCTTGGCATCCATGTATGCAAAGTAAGTGCAGAATGTAATGAGAAATTGATTTCATCCAGCTGGTCCTCTACCACTCCACTTATGGGTTATTAGTCCCTGTCGTAGGCATAGAGGGACTATAGCGATCAATAAATCGTTGACCTGGCATTAGCATGTGTGTTGACCAGAAATATTTGCCTATTGTCTATTGTTGGAACAAGGGAAGTGAAAACATCGATTTTTATATAATAAAAAGTATAATGTTTGTTAAGATCTGATTGGACAAAGGATTGGAGGTCTTATTGTCGCCTTCGCTATTCCCAATGTAAAATATGTTTGCATTTCCAAAGTATTTGGTAGTATATGGTCATTTTTGAATCATAA
>JZKD02S2260181.1:14458-32689 GCA_000966675.3 Picea glauca
AGCTTGGGGGCTGAAAAATGAGTTCAGACGTTCAAGGATAAAGGGATGTTGACTCAATGTGAAGCGAAATTTCTCCAAATTATCTTTGATCTCAAAATTTGAATTCTCTTCCTTTCCAAGGCTTGGATATGGCTCAATTTATAGCCTTCAAGTGGAACTGAAGGGCCGAGTCAGAGTGTTTCCAGTATATGGAAGGTCAAGGATCATGGATATCGTGACGTGACATGGAAACCCAACATAATTTTTATATTTGAGCACCAAACCCTACGTATACGCTTGTTGTCTAACTAGTAGGGCACATATATGTGGAAAAATATGTTTTTTTGGCTCTGGAAGGTTAAAAATAGGACTTCAAGTCTGTATACAGAAATATAAAGGCCATCCAAGAAAGTTGCATGGGGTGAGGCAAAATTTTCTATAATAGGGGGAAACCCACCAACCACTTCAAGTCATGTTGGGGGCACTAATACGGTTGAGAAAACTAGAGATATAGGACGCAATCCCAAGTTCCCTTGTAAGCTTTGCAAAGGAGATCACTTTACTCATTTGTGTCCTAGTATTGCCATGGTACAAAAAGCATGGTCCTTGTCTAAAGGCCCTTCTAGTTCAGAGTCATCTTCGATTTCCCAACAATCTAATCAATATTTGGTTTCCAAAGTGGTCGATACAATAATCGTTCAATCCCACTCTTCTCTTGGAGAGTGACAAGTCTAAGGAGGTTATGTCGTCGATGCAATCTTCGGTCAATCCGACTCTTCTTTTGAGGAGTAATGTGTCTTTTGTCCATGTCTATAGAATTTCCAGTTCAGTACTTTCTAAACAAGGGGGCATTCCACTCTCTTTGAGTACACTCACTTTGAGTCCTAGGATGGTTTCCTTTGATTGGAACGATCTTGTAGAGCCTCAACTTCCTTCTTCTTCACCCTTCCAGATGATGGCTGGAGTTAGTAAATTAGGAATTCGGTGAAGTATTGTAGATGAAGGATCCTATGCAAGTCTTTTATCATCCTCGAATTTTTAATCTTTGGTTTCTCCTAATATTGTGTCCTCTACCAGTGAGTTGTTGACTTTCTATAGAAGACCTAGCGAATGTCTAGGGATTCTTCCTTAGTTTCCTATCCTGTTAGGTGGGAATATTGTCCTAGTCAATATGTTAGTGGTGTCAGGCCCTTTAGACTTTAGAAACTCCATTTTTGTTTGAATGTATCTATGCAGACATCCACAGTATTTGAGCACCAAATGTCATTCATAGTCTTTGATACCCAATTTGGTGCGCAGGGTATGGAAAATATTGGTGAAATCTAGTATTGTTTGGTCCCTTTCCTGACGTAGTGTGGTCCATCTTGTGTACTGGTCCTCATAGCTTCCAATAGGATAGTATTGTTTTTTAATGACATCCCTGAAGGAATMCCATGTGGGGGAAACCATAAATATTTTATATTCCTCTGTGTCCCTTTGTTGAAAGTAAGTATCCCACCAGTCCTTAACATAGGGGATGGCCTTGAGGAATGAAAAAGTAATATTTCCCTATCGGAAAAATTGTGGACCGAAAAATACCCTTTGAGCAGATTTATCCATTTATATACAATATATGCATCTATCAATCTTTCAAATAATGGAATATCAAAATTTACTTTTACCTTGAAGGGGTTTTCATGGTCACTCGATGAAGATGCATCTTCTTTGGGCAGTCGCTGAAGGATCTATGCAAATTTTTCCATCATTTCTTTCATTTATCGCGCAAGGGCTTCCTCGAGAAATAGTTTAAAAGGATATCCTACTCCATCATATTTCTTCTTGGCCCC
Organism: Picea glauca; assembly: GCA_000966675.3. Lineage (NCBI taxonomy): Eukaryota > Viridiplantae > Streptophyta > Pinopsida > Pinales > Pinaceae > Picea > Picea glauca. Next base: position 16,264 of record JZKD02S2260181.1, read on the forward strand.
CATGATTTGTTGTTGGGATCCGTGCAGATGATCTTGAAAAATCTTGACTAGTTTGAGTCCCAACTTCTTGTACCCAGATCTTGTTAGGGACATGCACAAAGAAAAGAAAATGAAGAGAAAATTGATCTGATACCACTGATCCAGATTTATGAGAAAAACAAAATGAATAATAGATTGAATACAATAACATAGAGATACATAGAACAACAATATATATCTAGTGAACAATAACTTATATTGAATAAAGAAAATAGGCTAAAATTGTAAAACTGTAGAACTGAAAACAACTTGCTCGAATGGTGGTAGTTATATCTCATAAGAGATGTGGATGCTATGCGCATCCGTCTCAGAAGAAAATAATTACAATGAGGCTCCAAAGGCATTTTTAACATTACTCATGAATTCCAAAACCATAGACATCAAAAACCTAACCCTAGGAGACGAAATGCCAAAAGTCATGTGGGCCCCAATGGGTAAGTTGGTACCTCAACTTCTCGAGGTCGTAACTTTTGAATACGAGCTTAGTTGTAGGTGTGTGATAGCCCGTTGGAAAGGTATTTTAGAGAACTACACATTATGCCATAAAAATCTAAATTTGTCTACATTTTTACTATGGCAAGCCAAAAAAAAAAATTTAGGACCCCAAAACGACCCTGGAAGTATAAAAGATGTACTGACATGGAAACTTCAATATCCATGTATGGGAAGCTACCAATATCCAACTGGATGTTGTGTAGGGATTTAGGACAGACCCATAAGTGTAGAACCCACAATTACAAAGAAATGTCATCATTACAGAGAAACGTGTTGAACTAAAAACTGTCAAGATGAGCCAGTTGGAATACTAGGTGGGTGGCCACCAATATCCACCTGGATCATCACAAGTATCATTGTATTTTATTCATGCTAGTATAGAATTTCCCCATTGACTTATTGTTGGTGGGTCTTATATTATCGACTCCGACACATTTCTTTGAGAGTATGACCTAGAGTTGCACCCTGGGCCTACTTCCATCATTGATAAGTGACCTTGTGCTCAACAGATGAAAAACCATCATTGATCGTTAATTGAGTGATTTCCCTTGTGTTCGACATAAAAAAAAATAATCACACATAGGAATTTGTGTAGTACCTTAGTTTTTATATGACCCCATTAGTGGATTCCTCATCTTTCTCAGTAGTCTTCATCATTGGCCGCTATTGTTCAGAGAGTCTTTGTCGTGCGTTATTTCCATCTTGTGCATGTTGGAGTCATACCTTGGTGTGGTCCTTAAAATAAATTCATATGAGTCCTTTCAAATATTTTGACTTATGCTAGCCCTCGTGCTGGATGATGGCCTAATGCCTTCCTTCCAGCGAATCTCTTCCTATCGACTTTGACACCTCTTGCTTTGGGATAGGGAATATAGCCATATTTGGTACCTTGGGTCTTGAATTCATCAATGGTAAGTTCCCTCATTATTGACAGTGAGAATACATCAATGTCTCCTAATCGATAGATTCTACCATGTGTTTGACATCAACTCATTTATTAACACTTATTAGATTGTACCATGGTACTTAGACACCCATTATCATCATCAATGGTTTGTATCATGTTTTTTAAGGGCATACATAAATGACTAGTAATCATACTGATCCAAGCAAAAATCGATGGCCACCCACCTATTCCACAGGCTCAAAATAGGGGTTTCCACCTTGGTAGTTTTTCTACAATTTTTCGAGTCCTAAACTTCTAGGGTCATTTTGAGGCCCTAAACAATGATTTTTGGGTGTGTCACAGTCACACTATAGGATTTATTAAAAGTGATTGAAAAATGTGTAGTCCTCAAATAAACCTTTCCAATGAGATATCGTGCGCCCCAAACTGATATCATATGCAAAAGTTACGCCCTTTGGAAGTTGGCGTATCAACTACCCCCATCGGGGCCCACAAACCTTTTGGTGTTTCATCTTCCAGGGTTAGGGTTTTGGATTTTATTTATCTTAAAAATGCCTTTAGAGCCTCATTGTAAACATCATATTCTTTCAAATGAGTGYARCCATCACATCTCTTCTCAGAGATAATCTTYCACCATTCTAGCRAGTTCATTCACTCTATATTTTTACGGTTTCTGTACATTTCTGTCATTAATTAAAATTGTGCATTATTGTATCTCTTTGTTTCTCGCAATATATTTGTGTATTTTATTACTATATTTTAGCCTTCATTTCATTCTCAAAATAATCTGGATCAGTGGTATCAGAGCAGGCTACTCCTTTTCGTTTCTTAGTGCATGCCCCCGACAAGGCCACGGTATAGAGAGTTGGGTCTCGAGCTAGTTTCTCTTGAGGAAAACCTCTCTCGCTAGACCAAGAGGCCTCCCATGGAGGTGTTAGCATCGGAATTCACTCCTGGATTGCTTGCAGGAGCAGAGCCCGACACCCATCAGTTTAATGTCATGATTTGTTTAATTGGGTGATCAAATGGAGATTAACTCAAACGATGTGGTTCCAACTCTGAAACTAGGCCAGGCATGCATGCGCAAGTGAGGTCTTGGGTAACTTCGGACAATGAGTTGTAGTAAGGGTGAGTAGGGGGAAGACTTGTATCAGGGAAATGCAAAGGTATGTTATAAACATCAGGTTCCTAACAGACTGTGGAAGAAAACATCTAAACGCAAGATCTTCTTATGCTCAAACATAGAAAACCAGAGAGAACAATAATGCCACAATAAATCCTTTATCATAACATAAATGCCACAATTCGTGCGAATCAGTCGATCACAAACTCTCGTAGTGTAAGATGAAAACTTAGACGGGAAAAGAAAGACTGTCTGCAATTAAACAAGAAATCTTACATACAAATGCATAACCAGAGCTAAGATATCTGTTAAAACTTTACAATCGGGAGCTTCACTCTACCATCGATCCTTTACAAAATACAAAGATTGAGTTTATATACTAAGAGAAAAATGCCTAACAAAGGCGTGCCCAGTCGCCCAAGGCTTGGTGTCTTTTCAGTCAAACTCATCCTAATATTCTTTGTCGGACGCCCACCCCCCCCTTAACCACACATGGCTGTCGCAGGGGGAGTAGCTGAGTCAATAAATGCCAAGTTAGCGTGTGCAGGCCTCCTCCGGCTAGTCGAGGACTCAACATGGCTTTTCTAAAAGAAAGGGTACACAGGACCCTCTCGAGCGGACCACTTACCAGACCCTCCATACTTCACACTTAATGAATGAAGGGAGGTTTCAACCACCCCTTATTTCTTTCATTTACTCCAAGCGAAGACCAGGATCGAGGTCAGGTCCGATGGCAACTGGAGATCGCGTCGGGCCTCTCTGTGACTGAAATCCAACGCCTTTGGCCCCTTTCGCGTAGCTCTTTTCTTTCCTTAGTGACCACGAGCTGTGACCCTATGCTTACTTTAAAATGCGCTTTCGGCGTTCGTGAATAGGAAGGGGCTGATCCCCACTTCTTGAAATCACAATGAGAAAAATGCTGAGGAGGCCTAATCTGGAGCCATGCATTCCTCTAGATCTGACGGTCCTAAAGTCACCAGACACTGTTGTGGGCCCCAGGTCCTGGACGTTCTCGTCACTTCACGCATCGGGGATATGAGGGAGCTGCTCCTTGAGCTTTGAAATCACGATGGGCGAGAAGGCGGGGAGCCTAATCACGCACCGGGTGTCCTCTTTAGATGAACGGCTAAGACTGCTCCTCGATAATGTGGGCCCGCCTTTGGGCGCTTTTCATTTTGTGACTCACGAGTCAGAATCCCTTGGTTCCTTTTCTTCAACTCCCGCTTCCCGAGATGGTGATACGGACAGGGCTCCTTCTTTGGTCAGCGCACTCCACATGTAACCGTCGGCTGAGGCCCAAGTACTCACGCCTTTCGCTACTCGGGACCTCGCAATTTGGAGTATTAGACTTTGGCCTTCTCCCTTCACGAAGCCCCGAGGCGTGATAGTCAGTGACGGTTGACCTCCATCCGGACACTTTTTCGTAATTTGGAATCTCGCACAACCAAAGGGATATGGTCCGCCCTTTGAACTCATGAACCCCGAGCTCGCAAAACAAAACTGCGCTTAAAACTTTTAGCGCTATGCTTGACGCAACTCGGTTAATTCTGCAATTACCCATCAATATCTGTTCTGATCTGTCACTGAAACCTTTCCGCTGAAGACTGAACTACCCGCTCGCTTGATTTTAAGTCCGGAAGGACTTCTTTTATGCGCTGTGCTTGGGCTCTCCTAGGATAACCTATAGACTTGTGTATCCTGATACCAAGGACAAGAAATGTTGCTAACATTAGGCTCCATGGGGGATAGAGTCATCCCTATGATGCTCTAAGGACTCATTTTGCAGTTCTAGTGCCTTGCTATTAGGCTATGGAGTCATTTACTAAGCCGAAATAATAAAAGCCAAAAACGAAGAACAAAAAAAGACAATATTTACAGAATACAGGAGCCATCAAAGGCTCAAACAAAACATTTTTTAAAAAAATGCCCATTTATTGGGCTATTGAAAACTCCTTTGCCTTCCAAATCTTTTAGCCGATCTGTGTTGTTTGAGAAGACTTTAGAGATTCTGAAAGACCCAATCCATAGGGCTTCAAATTTGTTGTGCTTGCCCTTGTCTTGCTTAGGAGCATCCCACTTCAACACCAGGTCTCCTATCTGGAACTCCTCCTTCTTGGCTTTCTTATTGAAAACCTGCTTGATCCTCTGCTAATGATCCTGAATTCTTCCCATTACCTTCTCTCTGACCTGCTGGACTTCCACCAGTTGATGAATTCTTCTGATCATGACATTTGTCTCTTCTTGATAATCCTGGAAGAATTTCGCTACGGGAATGGCCAGCTGAGAAGCGAAGACAGCTTCTGCTCCGTATACCAACTGGAAAGGGGAGATGCCTATAGATCTCTTCATGGTCACTCGATCAGCCCATAGAGAGAATTTAAGCTTCGAGTTCCAAGCCCTTTTGTTGTCTTCCAACAGTCTTTTGATGATCCTGATTAGACTTTTGTTGGAGGACTCTACTAAACCATTGCCCTGTGGATAATATGGGGTGGAGTGAATCAGTTTGATCCCGAATTGCTCACAGAACTTGGCTAATGGCTCAGACCCGAAAGCGGCTGCGTTATCAGTGACTATCTTACTTGGGCAGCCAAACGTTGTGATGAGGTCCTCCAGGAACCCAATGATTACCTTGTGGGAAGTGCTCCTGGTAGGGATGGCTTCTATCCATTTAGTAAAGAAATATGTGGCTGTCAGGATCCATCTGTGCTTCCCACTGGAAGCAGGGTGGATTTCTCCGATAAAATCCAGGCCCCATTGCTGGAAAGGTCCCGAAACAATCACAGGCTGCAGAGGCAGAGACTTGAGTAGCTTCTTTCCTGAAAATCTTTGGCATGTGATACAGGTTCTGACTCCTCTATGGACATCAGTGAACAAGGTGGGCCGGTAGTATCTGGCTCTGAGAATTTTGTGGGATGTAGTCCTCTAGGAATGGTGCCCTCCACATAGGCCATTGTGAAACTCGACCATGATCCTGTCGGCCTCTTGTGGATCCATGCATCTTAAAAGCACCCCCAGGGGGTCTTTCTAGTATAAAATTTGATCAATAAGGCAGTATTTGATTGCCCTGAGCTTAAGAGGTCTTACTTTGTTTCTTTGTAGGCCATCTGGGGGCTGCAACTCCTGCAAAAAATATATGACATCCTTATACCAAGGACATCGAGCCAATGGGGGCTCTCTTTGGGGATCTGTTTTAGGCAGTTGACCCCACTGAATTCCTGAGCATTCGTTCATGAAATTTACCCCCAAAGCTTGGAAATTGGCTTCAGCCAGTAGCTTAGCTAAGCCTTGACCTTTGATCAGTTTGGTAGGCTTTATTTCCATGTCAAATTCTAGGATCTTGGCTATCCATTTTCTCCTCTTCCCATCAATATCGGGCTGTACAAGAATGTCCTTCACAGAGGCTGAAGGAACGTATGCGATCACATTTGAATGCAGAACATAGACCCTGAAAGATTTGAGATCTTTCACTAAGGCATAGGCCTGTTTCTCCATGATTTCATATTTGACCTCTGCATCTCTTAACGCCTTGTTGAAGAAGGCAATGGGCTGCTCTCACCCCTCCTCATTTCTCTACAACAAGACCGCCACTACTATATCAAAAGAAGTGAAGGAGAAAATTAGGAAATCTTTCGAATAGTCAGGATTGATCAACACTAGTGCCTCAGTCAATGCCTTTTTTATTTGGACAAAAGATTCCCTGGGCTTAGCGGTCCATTTCACTTCATTTCCCTTCTTGAGCATGGCTGTGATGTGTTTCACTAGCTCCGCGAAATTTGAGACGAATCTCCTCAGAAAATTAATCTTCCCCAAAAAGGCTTGAACTTCCTTTTTCGACCTGGGAAGCGACAAGGTCCGGATTGCCTCCACTCTGCTAGGATCAATCCTCACTCCTTCTGCTGATACTATATGGCCTAGTAGCTTCCCTTCCTCCATAGCAAACAGAGATTTCTTGGGGTTCAAGGAAAGGCCGAATATTCGACATTTTGAGAAGACTTTCCTCAGGTGACTGCAGTGCTCTTTGTCGGACCTCGAGAAGACTGTGATGTCATCTAGATAGATCACCACGAACCGATCTTTTTCTCCAATGAAGGCTATGTCCATGGCTCACTGAAACGTCGCTCCTACATTCATCAGTTCGAATGGCATTTTGGCATACATGAATGTGCCCCAAGGAGTGGTGAAGGCAATCTTTTCTCTGTCTTCAGGGATGACCGATATCTGATTATAACCAGAGAAACCATCAATCATGGAGATCCTAGATGCTCCGGTTACCCTTTGCAAGATGTGTTCCATATTGGGTAGGGGGTAATTGTATTTCTTTGAGCTCCTGTTCAGGTTCCTGAAGTTGACACATAGCCTGATCTCTCCGCTTTTCTTCCTTACCGGAACCAAATTGGCCACCCAATCGGAATACCTCAAGGGGACGATGATCTGGGCCTCCAACAACTTCTTTACTTCTTTCTCCATGAYAGGCAGCAACATGGGRTTTATCTGTCTTAGCTTCTGCCTGAACGGATTAGCTCCTTCCTTTAATGGGATCTTGTGTTCAATGACAGATGTGTCATATGTCTTGAGGTATTCGTAGGTCCATGCAAACACATCAGAAAATTCCTTCAGCAACTGAATATATTCGGCCCTATGTTCTGTGGTCAAACTGCTTGACAGCTTGACAAACTTAGGCTCCTCTGGTGTGCCAATGTTGCACTCGGCTATGTCAACATCTTTATCTGAAACCCTGCCCTTTACTGCCACATCATTCCCATCAAACAATCTTTCCAAAGGAATTAGTCCCCTCGAAATATGATTGCTGGGTAGCTGAATAATCTGGTGGTTAGCAATTTTATTTAGAAACACCTCAGGGTGAGGGCTTTCCTCTGTATCAGGATCCTAATCAATGTGTAATGCAGAAAATTCATCAACCGATTGGAGAAATATTTCGATTTCCATATCATCTTCGAATACCTTCCAATGCTTGACATTGTCTGGTATAGAGGGCCTATATTTTATCTCAACATCAGAGTTAACCATAGGCGGCAGAGGAACTTTGAGCAAACTAGCTGAGACAGCTAAAGAATCGGCCACAACATTATCCTCCCTTGGAATAAAAGAGATATTGAAGGCTAAGAAGAAATTGTCAATTAGGTCCCACACCTCATTCCTGTAATTTCTAAGTCGAGGATGCTTAGCTTGATAAGCGCTTCTGATCTGTTGGACCACCAACTTTGTATATCCGAACACTGCTACCTCCTGAATTCCCATTTCCCTTGCAGCTCTTAATCCTAGGACAAGGGCTTCATACTCTGCCACGTTGTTGGTGGTTTCAAATTCTAATTTGTATGACAGAGATATGGTTTCCTGAGCAGGTGACACAAAAAACACCCCAGCATCAGCGCCTTCCCTGGAACAGGCTCCATCAAAAAACATTTTCCAAATGGGGGTGATGGAAGGAGGAAGTTCGTGAGGAGAGGTGGGATGCTTCCTGAGTTCAAGAGGGGGCTTGGGAGCATGAGTGAGCTGGAGTAAACTGGAACCTAAATCAGTGTCTAAAGCAAAAATAGGATGGTTGGTGGGATTGGCTTCATGACTGATTATATAGGCCAAATGGGCTTCCCTATATAGCCTTCTATGTTCTCCCCCAAACACCGGGATAGTAGCGTAGGTTAGGTCCATCTGTAAGGTTCCCCCCAATCTTTTTATCCAAGATCTTGACAATAGCATACCGAACTTGGGGGGGACATCAGCTACTACGATATCCATGACCACACTTTTCATGGGTAATTGAAACAAGGTCACAACCAGGTCTTTGATAACTCCAAGACACTGAACTCTCCTGGAGTCAAAAGAGTAGAGGTCATGATAGGCTCGGGTGACCTCTAGTCCCATCTCTTCCATGACAGTTTTGGGCATGAGGTTGTGAGAAGCCCCTAAGTCCATCAAACAGTTGTGTAGCACTTTATCATGTATGTTCAGGGATGTGTAGAAGGGAGGGGATGAATCATCTCTATCTTCCACCATGGGTCCTAGGACAACTGCTATCTTTTTGTCTTGGAGGTTTATGGAGTCTGTGGGAAGGCATGAGGCTTCAGACTATAAAATCTCAGAGAAGCGCTTTTTAAATTCTCTATGTTTAATCAGCTCGGTGAGGGGCACAAGGATTCTGACCTTTTGAATCTCATGCTCAAAATTAAAAGAAGCTATAAGATTTGGAATCTCTCTTATTTAAGGAACATGATTGTGGACAGTGGGAGAGAGGGGTTGAGCCTTCTTACCTCTGTGACTTTCTGCTACTTCATTATCAGGCCTCTTAGTTCTAGTGGACTACTCAGGAATATCAGGCGCTACTGTCTTTTTATCGGACCTCAGGTTGTACCTGCCTCGGCCGCCACTAACCTTGTCTCCCTTGCTCAATTCGTTTAGCTGACTGTCCATGAGAGACTCCTCATATGCCGATTGAGTGAGATGAGGAAAAGGAGGAGTGTCTCCGACGCAGTGGATTTCAGGATCAAGCTCATCCGATTCTCCTTCTTCCCCCTCAGCCACAAAATTATTTTGGAAAGGGGCCTGAATCTTCTGGTCATCTCTATCTCTTCCCCTTTTTCTCTGCATAGTCGGGGGAGTAAAATTGTTTGGCTTCCTGAAACCTCCTTTATTTTCGGTGATCTGAGGGCCTTTGTATGCTTTCCTCCCTTCCACCCTCATTTTCTCCATCTCTACATTCAGAGACTTCACCATCTTGGTCAGTTCATCTACTTGAGGGTGGGGTACCGATGGTCCAGAAGTTGAGGTTTCCGACCTTCCCTTTCTCCTGTCTGCATTGGCCTTGTTCCTCAGTCTGTCAGCTGCTAATACATTGGATTCCACCTCTATGGCCGCATCTTGCATTTACGCTAAGGAGGTGGCTCTTCTTTCTCTCAGCAAAAGACAGAAATCGGGGCCAAACGCACTAGCATAAGAAATTTGGGCAGAGGCTTCTGAGGGATTTATCTCTGCAGGAATCTTATTATACATTTTATTGAATCTTTTGGAGAAGTCAGAGACAGACTCTCCTTCCATTTTCTTCAGATACCCAAACTCTGTCATGTAATACATGAAATCCTTCCTATCTTCCCACTTCCTCAGGAAAACACTATCCAGGGCTTCAATTCCAACAATAGATCCGGGGGTCAATCCTCTAAACCATTTCCTCACCTCGCCATCCAGGCTCTGGACGAAGAATCTCATCCAGACATCTTCATTTTCAATGTTGAGGTTGTCTGCATAATTATAGAAAGCAACCAGGTGCTCTTCGGCAGTTATGTCTCCTTCCCCAGTGAACTTGGGCATGTATTTCAAGTAATCCCCAGCAGGAAGAGGATTCACAGGATGAGGTAGGATTAAGGGAGCATATCTAGCAGCGACTATGGCGTCCATTCTATTCAGAGGGGGATTAGAACCAGCCATAGGAATATTAGGTGGAGGAGAGCCTGGAGGAGAAGGAGTTCGCGAAGGGGCTACTGGGAATGAGTCCCGAAGTGGAGTGGAGAACAAGAGAGGATTCAAGGTGGGGGCTAACGAACTCAGGTCGGCAGACACTCCTCTTTGCACAGGAGTGGTTAAGCTAGGTGTAGGGAAATCTTCTGCGGTCAAGGGTCTTCGCTGATAAACAACTTCAAAGGAGAGGGGAGTGACAAGGGTTTCTCCCTCCAATCCCAGCTCGGGAGAGGAAAACTCAGCAGGAACACTCCCGAAATTCAGGAAGCAGGAAACTTCAGAAAACGGTCTGCTGGGAAGCTGAGGAGAAGGAAATGGAGTTTTTACAGAAGGGGATAGTGGATTACCTGGTTCGGCGATAGAAGCTTCTCCTTTAGAGGCCTTTCCCTTTCTGAGCACCGCCTCTAGATTTGCTTCAGGCATAGCTAGAGGCGGATGAGGATGAGACCGCGTATGCCTTCCTCTAAAAGCCACAATTAACAGAGTAGGTTCTTCCCAACGGAGTCGTCACAATGGATTCGCTAGGTGCAAATTAGCAATCTTGAAAGGCTCTGATAATCCGATGCACCTTCAGATTCAGAGGCTCAATGTCATTCTACCCAAGGAAAATCTTCAATTTTTTCCTCGGCAACGATGCCAGAAATGTTAGCGTCGGAAGTCACTCCTGGATTGCTTGCAGGAGAAGAGCCCGACACCCATCAGTTTAATGTCATGATTTGTTTAATTGGGTGATCAAATGGAGATTAACTCAAATGATGTGGTTCCAACTCTGAAACTAGGCCAGGCATGCATGCACAAGTGAGGTCTTAGGTAACTTCAGATAGTGAGTTGTAGTAAGGGTGAGTAGGGGGAAGACTTGTATCAAGGAAATGAAAAGGTCTGTTATAAACATCAGGTTCCTAACATACTGTGGAAGAAAACATCTAAACGCAAGATCTTCTTACGCTCAAACGTAGAAAACCAGAGAGAACAATAATGCCACAATAAATCCTTTATCATAACATAAATGCCACAATTCATGCGAATCAGTCGATCACGAACTCTCGTAGTGTAAGATGAAAACTTAGACGAGAAAAGAAATACTGTCTACAATTAAACAAGAAATCTTACATACAAATGCATAACCAGAGCTAAGATATCTGTTAAAACTTTACAATCAGGAGCTTCGCTCTACCATCGATCCTTTACAAAATACAAAGATTGAGTTTATATACTCAGAGAAAAACACCTAACAGAGGTGTGCCCAGTCGCCCAAGGCTTGGTGACTTTTCAGTCAAACTCATCCTGATATTCTTTGTCGGACGCCCCCCCCCTTAACTGCACATGGCTCCTGCAGGGGGAGTAGCTGAGTCAGTAAATGCCAAGTTAGTGTGTGCAGGCCTCCTCCGGCTAGTCGAGGACTCAACATGGCTTTTCTGAAAGAAAGGGTACACAGGACCCTCTCAAGCGGATCGCTTACCAGACCCTCCATACTTCACACTTAATGAATGAAGGGAGGTTTCAACCACCCCTTCTTTCTTTCATTTACTCCAAGTGAAGACCAGGATCGAGGTTAGGTCCGATGGCAACTGGAGGTCACGTCGGGCCTCTCTGTGACTGAAATCCGACACCTTTGACCCCTTTCGTGCAACTCTTTTCTTTCCTTAGTGACCACGAGTTGTGACCCTATGCTTACTTTCAAATGCGCTTTCGACATTCATGAATAGGAAGGGGATAATCCCCACTTCTTGAAATCACGATGAGCGAAACGTCGAGGAGGCCTAATCTGGAGCCACGCATTCCTCTAGATCTGACGGTCCTAAAGTCACCAGACACTGTTGTGTCCTCTTTAGATGGACGACTAAGACTGCTCCTCGATAATGCGGGCCCGCCTTTGGGCACTTTTCATTTCGTGACTCGCGAGTCAAAATCCCTTGGTTCCTTTTCTTCAACTCTCGCTTCTCGAGATGGCGATACGGGTAGGGCTCCCTCTTTGGTCAGCGCGCTCCACATGTAACTGTCGGTTGAGGCCCAAGTAGTCGCGCCTTTCGCTACTCGGGACCTCGTGAGTTGGAGTATTAGACTTTGGCCTTCTCCCTTCACGAAGTCCCGAGGCATGATAGTCAATGACGGTTGACCTCCATCCGGACACTTTTGCGTAATTCAGAATCTCGCGCAACCAAAGGGATATGGTCCGCCCTTTGAACTCACGAACCCCGAGCTCGTGAAACAACACTGCGCTTAAAACTTTTAGAGCTATGCTTGACGCAACTCGGTTAATTCTGCAATTACCCATCAATCGTTGTTATGCTCTGTCGCTGAAACCTTTCCGCTGAAGACTGAACTTCCCGCTCGCTTGATTTTAAGTCCGAAAGGACTTCTTTTATGTGCTGAGCTTGGGCGCTCCTCGGGTAACCTGCAGACCTGTGTATCCCGATACCAAGGACAAGAAATGTTGCTAATAGGAGGAATAAAAGAGAGACGAGGGAGCAGAAGATCCCATCAAGTTGTTTCTCATGGAATCCCTCGCACAACAGAGGAACGAGATGTTGGAGAATTTTTCCAAAATCCTTCACTGATTGTCGACAATAACATGCACATATTCCTTAAGCAGACAGTCTGGAGATGCTACCCCATTCAAGGTACAGATTAATTTTTATATTCCTGTATTTGAAGGTGATATCAATGAAGATTCTTTGGAAAAGTGGTTAAATTTTGTATAAGGTTATTTCTCTATTCACAATTTTTATGACAGAGAAAAGATCACCTTTGCGCTCCTTAAGGCTCTCCTCCGTGTCAAACATTGGTAAAATTACTGGGAGAAAAATTACACAGAGGAGTATGGAATATTTGGGACTGAGCCTACTTGGGATTTTTTTATGGATGTAGTCAAGGAGCAATATTACCCTGTGGGAAACTATGACCAATACATGAGATGGACTGYGYTGCATCAAGAGAGGGGACAAACARTGYCAGAGTTCACAAATACCTTCCATACCTTRTGTAACACCCTGTTTCCCCCATTTGTAATGATAACTATATTRKCTAAGGAACTATGGAAAACTCAAAGGTGTGAATGTTTTATTTGATGGACCTTTGTATAAAATGTCGATGAATGTAAATCCTGTTATTTTAATAGAAAATGGATACATGTTGCATGATTGATGGAAAGGGGATGTGCTACGAAGAGACAATGAATTCTATGAAAATACAGTGGAGGGGACCTGGAATGGTTACATTAACCTCCACTAAACTAGTACCTTGTTGGATTTAATTTCTCAGATCAAAATAACCCTCTGACTCAGAAATGAATTACAGTCAGGATGATAGGTGGGAAGACCTCCTCAAGATTTAATGAGAGGATGGGGTAGAACTCCCATCTGTAAGGCTTCCAGAATGGACCATGGACTAGGAATTTGAGCCACACACAATCTTGCTAAGGAAGGCAAGAAAGGAAGCATGGTGGGTGCAAAGGAAGATCGACGAAGAGTGGAGAGACGAGAGCCAGAGCTCTCAGGTTTGAGGGAGCATTGAATTGGAGTGAGTTCTGATCACAGAAAATAGAGATTGATCCAGGACAAGGAGAGTAACCTTCATCCCTATCTATTTATGTATTGGGAGAAGGAGAGTAACCTTTGTCCCTATATATTTCCGTATTGGGAGAAGGAGAGTAACCTTCGTCCCTATCTATTTATGTATTGGGAGAAGGAGAGTAACCTTCATCCCTAACTTCCATTGAGTTGGAAGGAAGAGATTGAATCTCAAGGCATTGTAGTCTAAGATTAGGGGTGGCCAGTGATAAATATATTGGGAGTGACTGAGCCTATGGTTGGGTGGAAATGAGCACCCCTTTTAGCAGTCGCATCATGCCTTATGGTTCTAATAAGTGTTTTCATTCCTTGTTCTTTGAATTGGAAATAATGGTTGCATGCGTGTATTTATATGTCTATAAATGGTTTCAGTATTAAATGATTAAATTATGAGTATACATTCATTCCATTAAGAAAATATACTTCTGTTTGATTTTCCATATGCTCTCGTTCAATCCTTGGAGGCATTTTCTCCAGGGAACTACACCACCATTCCAGAGTCAGAGCATGCCTCTTGGCATGGCTACCGTTTGGTAACCTAATGATTTTACCTTGCCCTAACTCAGAGCTTAAAGCTCCGTGAGTTAGGAAGGAGTTCCATTCAGACCAGTAGTCTAGGAGACTTTGAACTCATGCCTAAGCCTTAACAAAAAACCCGACTAAGAGTGGGAATAATAGCCCAAAAGCTATCTGAAGACCCATGTGACATGGGTATAGGAACCCTGCACAAAAAGGAGTTAGCTCATGAAGGTTTCGGAACCTTGGAGCTCGAAGCTCTGAGATGTCAAATTTTATGATAGTCAAGTTACCCAAACCACTGATGACTTAAGAATCTGACAATGGAGATGGAATTGAGTCATTTAACAAGAGGAGAGGCCATCCTGGTCGTCAAATCGACTCGAACACTCACTGGGGTTAATGAATCAAACACTAGCCACTCGATTATATCTATGGTTGGGAATAATTGCGAAATGCAAAGGGGAAATTAGCAGATATGCTAGTTCACGTCCTGCAATCAACCCACGTCATTGATCTCGTCAGGAATGGGAGATCAACAACTAAGATTTCTCTAGAGTTGAGTGAGCACTTCCCAGATTGTAGAGGTTGAATCCCACAATCACTGTGAACCTTCGATCTATGAACAAAGATCGAGGGTGGGGAATCATTGCGGAGCGCGAAGGTCAAAGTAGCAGACGTGCTAGTTCGTTGCTCGCAATTCACCAACGTTGTTGATATCATCAAGCTGGAATATCAATGACTCTAGTTCGATCAAGTTGGGTGAGTACTTTCCAGAGTGCGGAGGTTGAGCTCTCTGATAAAGAGCACGTACGTTGGGGCCCCGCAATTATTGTGAACCATTGATCAGAGGACACCTCGCTATTGGTCGGATCATGACCGCCAGACCTTGAATAGTTGCGAGAGGGATAGTTGTGAGCCCTTAGGAAATCCGTGGAGTAACAAAGTCCTTCGGTATCGTCGGTCTAAGAGAATCAAAAATATAAGAAGAGGTAACATTTTCAAGAGAAAAGGCGAGACCCAAGATAGTTGGGCTCATAGGAGGAATGAGGGCTGAGGCATTTGAACATCCACAAAACTCTTCCAAGTCGGAAGAAGTCAGAAGCTCAGGAGGAGGAGAGAAAAAATATCGGTTGTGGGGAGAAACTTGGATCGTTAGATCAATGTCCTGGGAAGCATAGGAGAAGCATTGAGAAGGAACATATCCTAACTATCGGATCTGAGCACAAAGGGATGATAGTTTTCTGATATAAGGTAAAGTGCACGAGTTTGAACCTTTGTGTGCACAGGAGGGTTGACTGGCCAAAGTCTTGAAGTTCTGAAGTGAATTGGAACCGTTCATCACCAGGAGGGACAGGTGGCACAATATCCACAAATCTTGAGCAAGAGTTTTTTGTCAAGGAGAGAGAGGAATCCATGAAGACCCAAAGTAGGTACTGGTCGTTGATCACCAGGAGGAGTACGTGTCAATAGATCAAATTCTTCGAGTGAATGCACTTTGGAAGATACGAGTGCGTAGAAGATTGAAACTTTCGAAGCCCAAAGAGACGAAGTAGATTCTGTCCCTTGGCCAACAGGAGACACATGTCAATAGATCGAAGATTTTGAGGGAATTCACTTCGAGAGTTTCAGTTGAGAGTTGAAACTCTCAAAGCCCAGATATTCGAAGATCCGAAGTGAATCTCAAGCGTCAAATCCAGAGGACAGGTGGCATGAATCTGTGGACTCTGGGTAAATACCTGAAGAAAATATGGACCGTCAGATCCAGAGGATAGGTGGCGTGAATCTGTGGACTCTGGGTAAAGACCCAAAGAGAATCTAGACCGTCAGATCCAGAGGATACATGGTGTTATCCTTCCAGGGAACTACTTAGGGCTGTAATCTAAGTATGCCTGGTAACTTACAAGATTCAATACTTTTTAACATATGGATCGATGGGATACTACAACAGCTCAATGGAGAGGTTGCTTATCAAATAGTTAAATGAACCAGTGCTCTTAGAAGCTGTAAATCAGATAGTAAATAACAGAGATGGCATGCAGAAWATTACTRAGATAACYAAATACATTARCATGCAGGGTTTATGCAACCAAATACATGCATAACATCGGGTCACACACAGCAACAAGAAGTTCCTCAATCCAAATTATGAGCACAGGCTAAACTAATTTGAACAGAGTGCAGAAAAATGATGGGTGAAGATATCTGAATACAACAGCAAAAGGAAACTGTGATTTTTCTATTAAAAAGAGCAACCAATACATACAGCAAAGTTTCTCCAAGTTCGAACCCTTGTTTGATTTCATA